>JAGDQP010004069.1:0-83022 GCA_022664845.1 Lepisma saccharinum | reverse complement strand
AAATAATGCAAAGAATTACATAGTTTAATTAGTAAATATTCCTATTCTGTTTAATATTCATCTTATTTTATCTAATTATGTATCTAGATATACCTAGATGATCTCAACTTCATTGAATTTTAAATGCTCTGGAGAATGTACTATCGTTAACAATCGTCATATAATTTTACATTATTTCTCATCTAGTTAAAGTAATATATTTGAATTACGTCGTTTAATTAGTAAATATATCCGTTCCACATAACATTAATTTTCCTATATCTAGTCATATACTTAGATATACTTTACTTGTTTCAACTCCATGGAGTATTAAATGCTCTGGAGAGTATAGTATTATGCAAATTCATCATAGAATTGTACATTATTTCCCATCTGTATAAAACAATATATTACAATTACATCGTGTAAAGAATAATCGATCGTATTCTAAATAACATTCATCTTCATATACCTATACTAGAAGCGACCTTATCTTGACAGCCGAGATACGCTGCTTCAATTTGGTCCCCTCCGCTCTTATTACATAGTTCCTCACGTTACAAACAGGAAACATGACTTAGAAGATCTTTTCAAACAGGTAAATGAGTGTAAATATTTAAAAATGTCAATACAGTAACAATATTTAAGATATATTCTAGTATATTTCATAGCAACTGTTATGAGGGTGACGTCACGGATACCTACCTGTAAAGAGAGGAGGAAAGAAACGGATGAATAACAGGGAACTTGAGATGCGAGTCTCTTGCACATGTTGCGAGCGTTGCAACTTGCAAGATTGTAAACTTGAAAGTCTCATGTCAAAATCAAAAGAGAGATAAAATAATTTGAATGATCAAATAATTACAATAGTTTGTATTGCATTCCAAAAATGCCGAGTCATGAGTAATATGTTAAAAACATATCAAGATCAAAAAGAGAAGGATTTCAAATAAGGGGTGTGCTCCAAATAGTTTAACAAGGAGCTAGCTAGCAAGTCCTTTCAGACGTCATTGAACGCAAATGAAACACACAAAAAACACCATATATATATATATATATATATACGCGCGTTGTGGCACATAAGAATACAATACAGTGAAGATATTATTCGTGGTAATGTTATCGCATAGCGATTGAAGAGTGACGTATCGTCCTTATAGTCAATAATGAAAATAATATAAAAAATACCACCGCTATAGGACGTGTTTAAGTTAGAATATTACGTTTATTTTTTCCTCGCCAGCATTTTAACAAATAGTTTGCTTTTTAACAAAGGGCTCGCCCAAGCCTCCTCTGTCACACCTCTGTTCGAAATGGCAAACTGCGGAAGCCACTGGAAAAACTTAAAAAGTACCAAGAGCATTCCCATTCACCGAATCAGGACGAAAGAATCACTAAAATTGCGTATATTTTCTCCCATAGGAGACATTTTTGATTTTTTGAAACAATCGGAAATTAATGATATGAGCGAAACATACTCACAGGGTTAAAAAAAAAGGAAAAAGACGTCATGATTTATAACATTCCTGTTATTTTTTTTATCAATAATAAAAAATTACTATTGCGTGTACCGGCATGTTAGGGCATTGCCACACAGATTATTGGAAAAAGAGAGATTCAGAAATTTGAAAAATTGTGAAAAAAAAAGAAAGGAAAAAACGGAACTCTAGCGTAACTTCTGTAAACTTCGTGGAGACACCAACACTGATTGTCGACTACGCGCGTGTATTTGTGAGTGAGTGTGTGTGTGTGTGGTGAATGTCAAGTGTGCAGCGCGAAATTGAAAATAAGAATGAATCGGTATTATTACCTTATCGGTTGTTTTGTGCGAGCAAAAGCAGTGTCCATGCTCTCGGTTTTAATTTCAGGATTGTAGATGATCAAGTACAAATTCTCAATATTTATTCCCATGATGGTGTTTTCATCCTTAACGTTAAAAGTCAATCAAAGATGTGTTTGGAGCGAGCAACAGAAAATGAGCGGGAAATCCCCGCCCAGTGCCTGCCAGCTGAGCCAATCTAGCACTCCTTGAGTGAAAACAACCATGCAGACGATGCAAAACACAAGCACATACATACTTCGTGATGTGTGAGAAAGGGTTCGCAAGCCAACGTGTAAGTACTCCGCTTGTGATTCGGCTATCAAGTTAAGGTTGCGATCAGTATAGTCATATATCTGCATATACCTCGAAGCCCTCAACTTCAAAGAATATTAAATGCTTTGACGAATGGATGGTGATCGAGGTTTTTTCTATATTCATTAGTATTTTCACCATCACCACGAAACGTGCACAGGTCGATAGTTCGATCTGTGGAAGATCTTACAAAGAACTATCTGGGTCTAGGGTGGCAAAGCCACTAGTTCGAGCGCAGGTGTTGCCTACAGGTAAAGGTCCTTGCACACTCGTTTTCTCAGTTCTAAGTCACGTGTGAAGATTTCTACGCACCTGAAAGCTAATATGTTTGTGCGTGCAAGCAACTTAAATCTAATCCTGATATGTGAATCAATTTTGAAAGTTAAGGAAATTATTTAATAAATTTATTGTTAGCACAAACAAAATGATTTTAGAACAATTACAAACAATACTATTTTAACAGAAGTTACAAATTACACTATTAATATTTGAAACTGGAATAATTTTATAATAACAGATTACTTTTTAGAATTTTTTTTTTACTTTTTTGAAAATGCGTTTAGTATTGAAACAAAATTGACTTTTTCAATAATTTATCAAAAAAGAAGACAAGACTGAGAAATTACAATTATATATATTTGCTTTTTGTTACCCTAACAAAGCAGCTGCAGTCGAAATAGGATGCTGCCCGAACGCGACCACGACGCGGAAAACACGGCAGATGATTGATTGTGTTTCCTTAAAATTCCTGATAAGCTAAGTCTGATGGATGTTTCCATGAAAATAAAGATGATGTGAATCCTGTGGTTAAGAACACTTACTGAACCACACAAAAGGCAAAGGGGATAAAGAGGATCCTTCTTGCCATAAGAATTCACATTATCTTCCTCTCACAACTTTGCACTTATTACATGTTCACTGTGCGAATGCGGGAATTGTAACTGAAAATACTGCCACAAACAACTTCACTATTTTGGATTAAGATTGAGTCCAAAAACAGTAATTAAGAACTTCAATTAAAGTTCTACAATTAATAACAAGGTGTAGCGAACACAGTTTGGCATCTTACTTGGTTGACCACAGCAATAATATTTTTTAGTAAATTTCAACGAAATTGAAGATTTGGAGTGATAGATAATAACCCGATTACGGTGTTGCATTTCGTGTGGCACACTGCTATAGTTCTGTAGCAATATCTGAACTATTATAATTTCACGTAAGTACAGTTGCAACTACCATCAGTTTGAGGACGAAGCTATCGTCATTTCTTTCGGGAGCTGGAATATCGAAACATCGAGGGAAGGGGGCTAAATTAAATCTGAAGGATATTTAGTTTGGTGTCTAAGAAGTTCGAACGGCATACTTTAGTTTTCGTATTGTAAAAATAAAGTTTCAAGAGGCAAGTAACTATAATAGTGATAAACAAAAACTCCTACGAATTAAGACTTCATTTGTGAGTTATTAATTCAAAATAGTGAAAAAAGTTGGAAGATGAGTTTAAACTTACATTCTCTTACTGACATTTTAGTTTCTTTAAATTGAGATTCATTTTTATGTACCACATCGCCATCCGAGGTAATGTGATTTTGATCTCCAGAACATAACTTTGGGGCCACAGAGTGGACAGTTTACAAAAACATTCATATGCGTTCTCCTGATTAGAAATAATCCAGGTTAAAAGATTGTTAGTCAAAGGTCTAGGGACATTTTATATTTCATAATTTTCCTGATCGAAATTAAGAATAATGTTAATGTACTTTATCATATATGAAAATTTTTTAAAGAAGCATGAGTCACCACCCAACTATCTAATTTTGTAATTTCGGCTGTTCACAATACTATCAATTTCCAAAACTGTAACCGTCATTCAAGTTAGCAGTGTCTCCTCAATATCAGTCATAAGTTAACAACAGTCTATGCTTGACTGAAAATGTGAATCTGAAAACGGCTTAAAATGTCCTAAGTGCAGGTTGCAGATGTGATTTCCAGTTGGAAGAGGGGAGTTAAACAAAAGTGCGGGGTTAGCAGCGTGCAAATAGTTTTGTAAAGCTTCTATCAATGTTTAACCGTAAAAATTGTAAACTTGGGGTGAAGCAAGAAAAGGTAAGTTAGCGACGAATCATTGCCTGCATACCATACTGTTATTCTCTGGTAAGAACACATGAAATACAGGAAAATCTGTCAGTATGGTTTCTTTGAGCTCTTAAACCTACGTGCCTCCATATTGTCGATATGGAGTACGTGGCAGCAACCATAATTGTGAATAAGCATATTGTTTTTGTTTATCACTATTATAGTTACCTGCCTCTTGAAACTTTTTTTTACAATAGGAAAACTAAAGTATGCCGTTCGAAATTCTTAGAAATCAAACTAAACCTCCGGCAGATTTAATTTATCCCCCTTCCCTCGATGTTTCGATATTCCAGCTCCCGAAAGAAATGACAACAAGATTTGACTGCTGAAATTTTTCATATGCCTGTGATAACAACATAAGGAACATCACGTTTCATACATTTGTAAAGAATAGCTACAAATGATATTCCAAATTAAACAAATTCATAACGACTCGTGTGATAATTTTTTTTTTCATTATTTGGCGATGAAATAGTTTTCCGGTAGATGGTGCGAAAATTCGTATTAAAATATCGTTTGCACATCGCTAAGCTCTATTTATTTTATATACATACATGCGCTGTAGTTTCTTTTAAAAATTTAAAACGAACGCTCTCATAAGACTTCTTTCAAAGTATGTATTTTCTTTAAAAATAGTAACCTTAACACAAGCCTTTGGAACTGTTTGTTTACTTCACGTTTACGAAACTAGCCATCAGGTTAATTGCAGCGAACAATAGTGCATTCTCCGACGCGTCGGAGAATTTGTGCACATTAATTTTTACAGGCCCGTATCCTCAGGAACCTCCGGATTTCTGAGGATACAACACAGGCCTCCAAAATTTGACTAAACCAAGAAATTTTCTCCACTAATGCATTTGAGTCCAACTTCTAAAGTCAACAATAATCTTTCCATTTTGTGCACAATAATCTTTTACACTTACCATCTTATTCCAGCTGTGACAATTCCACATCTTGATTCTTATGTATTAATCAGAAATGTTTATTTATGGACAATTTGAGAAATTAATTACACTGGAGTAATTCAATACATTTTTAAAGCTCATTAGGTAACATGATTTCAAAATATTCAGGGCCTACTAAGGATTCGAACTAAAAGCTACTTTAGGGAAAGACTTTCATGTCTGAAACACATTTTAACCTCCGGTCGCCTTTTGGATTATTTAAAAACTTTCATGCCAGTTACAGTACAAGATAAATAAGCAGTTTTGATCCATTATGAAACGGCAGAAACTTTAGTAGAAACGGAAATAGTTAGGATCATCTATGTGCTCAATTATTTGCTTTCCTCGTTAAATGATGAAGAAAAAAGGTGTAAAAGTTACTGAACCGAAAATTATTGCTATAAACTGTAAACATTATGTGCAGTATATAGGACGCTGACTGATTGAAAATGAAGCCTTATTAACTTGTTAAACAAGCTGGTGAGCTTCTAAGAACAGGTTCCATAGTTTTTGTAAACTGGTCTCCCAACTACTCCATTCAACTACCCCTGATCACGCGCACAGAAAGCAAGTGCTGTAACCTCTCGGCCACCCCCGAGGTCATATACATGAAGTGTTTCCGACAACATACTGAACCGCGTATTGTACAGGTAACACAAACATGTTTAATAAAAAAAACTAAGCAAATTAAAGGTCCTGAAAGTTTTAGTCACCAGACTAAAATGGCCGATTAAAATTGAAGTCGCTGAACTGATTTTCTAAAGAAAACTTCAGTTTCTCATTTGGGAACGTTAAAATATTACCTAAACATATCCTTGCTCATTTTAGACCATCCCCACCTCCTGTAAACAAAAATAAGTAGACCTTCGAGCCCCATTTCCTAGTCCTTACTCTTCTCAAACTTTTTATCGCTATTTCGTATTCCATAAAAGAAACCTGTTTTAACCTTTTAATCTACACTAATATATTTTTAAGTGAATCTTACGTATACATTGCTCTGAACTCATCGTCAGCAAAAATAAAAGCGTGAACTCCCTCTTCGTGAATGCTTACGTCATACTTGAACGACACCCTTGATTGAAAATTTTGCAGAAAAGCAGGTAGCTAATCTGAAATCTAAAATCTAGCCGTTTTGCTTGAGGTGTTAGCGTGGGTTAGGCAGACGGACGGAGTGACTTTAAAAGAAGACGAAAAGTAAATTTCTAAGTCCACTAGAAAGCTACAAAAAGAGAAAAATTATCGTCATATATGTTACAGTGGACAATTCGTGCTATTTATAATGCTTTATGATATTCGTATACTAAACACCTTCAACAACACGGAATTCTTTGTAACCTTTACCCACGCATATTTCCCACATTATAATATTAATCGCTGTAGAAATTCAAGTACCCTTTTCTTTTAATTTTAGTCGAAAAATCTTATTATACTGCTAAATTGTAGAACGTTAAATTAATTCCATCACAAAGGAAACCCTCCTGTTGTTAATTCCCGCGGGGCAGACTCTTCAATAGGATATTGAAATTATCAGGAGGACAAGAAGGAGGCACTATTTATTTCAGGTATGCTTTCGGGGGGTTTTCAACCACACCCCCGGAAGAATTAGACTCAACACTTGTATTACTCATATTTGTACTGAAATACGTATATAATAGAACATTCAATAAAAATTGTTCGTGTTATTTTGAGGTTGACTAAGGAAGTACGACATATTCTCAAGTAACATTATTGCTATTTTATGTTTTAGTACATTGGAGTCAATATGCATTATTTATAATTTTCGTGAGTCCCCCAACGAGTCCTCACGAACGAAATCTTCCGAAAGAAACACTGGGAGAAGGGTGTAAGTAAAATATATATTAACTTCTCTCTATGTAGTAAGGAAGTTCATTACAAACTAATTCTGATGGAAAATGACGGCGTTTCATAAAGTACTAATATTCATAACTGGAATATGCATTTATGTGGATCACTAAAAGTTGCGGACATTACCATACGACAGACGCATTAATTAAATTTTAGAGCCACTTAACGCAGCTCTACTACACGAATTTACTTTCAAGAAATATGTGTGAACAAAATTATTATGCACAATATATTCCAATTATATTCTGCATAATATATAAATGACCATTTTTTTAACTAGAATTACGACCAGCCCCACCAGACTGTTCACTAACTAATATTTACGGCCAATTTTAAAATTTTACTTATTATCGAGACTACATAATGAGAGAAGCCCTTGTTCAAGAGAAAAGTTGTTGAAGGCTGTGGTTATCTTGAAAGAATTATAGGAAATGGGAAGTTCTTCATGCCATTGGGTATTACGGCAAACTTTGGTTTTATATAGGGTAGCCTGAGTCTATTGCGATCAGGGCCAGCAATATAAAAAAGAAAGGGAAAACGAGGTAGACAAAAAACAAAAAAAATAATAAAAGAATGAATATCTTATTTATAATCTGACAAAAAAGAATTTAATTACACATGAGATCTTACAAGTAAACTTATCGATATTTCAAAGAGCTCTTTTTGACTGAACTTGGTAGAGGAGTAGGGTACATCAGGAAACCTCCTGAAAGCATAATTAAAAGTGCTTTCGTCCATAGAGACGGACGCCTTGGCCAAAAGTTTGGTTCTTATGATTTATAGTTCGATCTAAGTAGGAAAACACAAGTTTATTTATAAAATGTTGGTAATAGTGGAAAACAAATAAACATTACTGGATATTGGGTGAATGTGTTATATTTTACAAAATATTTTATCTTTTCAGAGCCGCCATCTTAAAATCAGCCATCTTGAATCTTGCTCGATTTATTTTTAATAGGAAGGGGGTTGTGTAACATATCAATCTGGGCTAGAATCTTACCAGAAATACATTATCGAAGTCACGTTTGCCATAAATTTATTTTTGAGAGAGATAATAAGAGGTGACATTACTATGCGTAATAGACTGAAAAATACAGAAATACTCTGTTATTTTTGAAAAAACAAATACCTGAAAATCCAGTGCACAAGTAATTAGTATTGGGAACTACCTACACAGCGCTTGTTACTTGTGTATTGGATTTTCATTTCTTGCATTGTTTTTTTTTTATTTTTTTAAAAAGATAATATATTTTGGAATTTCAATCAACTACACATACTAATGCCACCTCTCATTATCTCTTTCAAAATAAATGTATGGCCAAAGTGATTTTACCCATGAATTTCTGGTAAGATCCTAGCTCTGATTGATATGCTATATGCCCCCATTGATATTAAAGAAAATCAATCAAGGTTCAAGACAGCCGACTTCAAGATGGCGGCTCTGACGAACGTATCCCCTAAAAGATAGCGCATTCACCCAATATCCATTAATGTGTATTTGTTTTCCACCATTACGAACATTTTATAAATAAACATGTGTTCTCCTACTTAAATCACACTATGAATCTTATGAACCCAACTTTAGACCACTGCGCCCATCTTTATGGACGACAGAATTTTTTAATCATGCTTTCTGGTCGTTTCCTGATGTACCTACTCCTGTACTAAGTTTGGTCAAAGAAGTTCCTGCCCCACACCAAATTCGAAAACTTTTATCCTCGTAAACCATAAAAATTTTCAGGTAATACCTGGGAAGTATTACCAGTATGCGCTACGTGAGACTAAAACAAACTTAGAGAATTGCGAAATGTCCCCTCGCAAAAACAAAGGGAAGGGATTTGGAGCCTGACACTCATTCTGTACAAGAGCAAGCTGGTCATCGACAGAAGAAGATATTAGTACTCCCTAAAATGAGAACAAAACGAAGCCTGATCCCAAAACAAGGACGTGTAATAAGCAAATTAAACGCACTGAATAATTAGCGGGGGTTAGCAATTCTAGAAAGACAAGACTATGGAGAAGACTATGATTGCTTTTCGTACAATCGAAAATTTAAATCATTCAAAAAATAATTTATACAAGAGAGATCATTAAAAAAGAAAATAAGCTCTAATACCAATTTAAAAAAATGTATCTGGATAGAGCAGGGAAATCCAACAAACTCATATAGAAATCCTATAATAGAATCCATCTCAACCTACTTGGCGAAAGATTGTAATGTGTATTTCATATATCTACTTTGATTCAAGCAGTTACGAGAGAAATCAATAGATGTCAGAGTAAACTGCACGCATACAGTTAAGTAATTGTATATGAAAGAAACGCTTGCTTTAACACAATTCTGTTATTTTGTGATGCTTATATTAATATATTAACGATTACTAGTAACAGGAAATTTTATGTCATATTTAAACTGTTTTAAGTTGTGTATAGAATGTATTACACAAGTTAAAGATATAGACTACCCGAATTTGGGTTATCTAGAACCACAAAACCTGAATTTATCGTACCTTCGAAACTGAAGTGATACCATCAGTAACTTCTGGGTACCAACCGATAACAATAGAACAAGTTCTTACATTCATGACCCTAGCTCTCCAAAACATACATCCATTTCAGCGTCATCATATCTAACAACAAATCCAGCATGCAGCGAGTCCAGTCTTACACGTGCACCTCAACGCCACGTATTCAGGCCCATACGTTCATTTTCATGCTAATGCATTGGTAACCCAGTATAAGTTAATTACAATTTCATCAATAGCCATATCAATATTGTTCATTGACTTAACGTTCTTATTTCTCAATAATGGTTCGCTGAACCAAAACAAACCGCTATTCACACAAGTCTTGTTAGAAGAAAAGATCACACATTCATTCTCAACGAAACATCCCAAACTCACATGCAAAGTATCCTGCTACAACTTATTGCGAAACGACAACAAACAGCCTACACTCAGAGCTAACGGTGGAGCAGCAATCTGCTTCCCCCCATCCATAGCACATCGATAACATCATACAAACATCCCCAACTTATCGGATCATCTCATTACTACCATATACTATAAATCCATATACATCACTAATGCAGTCATCTATATACGTCCAAGACATAATATACCCACATCATGTTTCGCATTCATATCGAACAATTTTCACCATTACATCATTATGGCAGACTTCAATATCCATAGCCGCTCAGCTCAAGAGAAAGCTGACTTCAAGAGAAAGCTGAACTTCAAGAGCTCAAGAGAAAGCTGAACTTCAAACAACATGAACCATCCATCATATTCCAAAACCAATCCGACCTATCAGCAACACCACCCCGAATATCGTCATTACATTCACCACACTCACTATTTGCAGCGCTATTGACGTATTAGACCTCCTTGAAATTGAACATGCACCTACTAAACTCATCACACAAACCCATCAACACGCCAAACACGCAAATTATCCACCTCCTCGAACAGTTCTTCGCTTTGACCGAGCCAACTGGTAGGGTTATAGAGATTTCTTCCAAAATCATACTGCACACATCCCACCTCCGTCAACTGAAATTGAAATATACACTACACTAGACGACATCCATAAAGTACCTTTGCAGCTACCACTAAATTCATATCAACAAGCACAATTCATCCATATCGTCTAAAACTTCGAACTTACTATTTACCATTAATAACAGGATCACGTGGGCCATTTAAAGACTATCAACGTACCTGCAACATCGAATCACTTCTTCGCCGACAGTACCAACGAACAGTGCATAACTACATCAAAGCCTATATATACTCAGTCAGTGGACAAAAACATTCAACTCATTGGCAGACACCTCCCATCCACCTAAATACTGCAAACGTTTCAAAGCCCTCACTGGTAAATTCAGTAAAACTACTTATCCATTGCTCCAAGGCAATCAAGCACTAAATTCTGACCAGGATAGAGCCAATGCTTTTGCCAACTATCTTCACTCCACACATACCCATCAACCCACTCCGACGTCACCGAGCAGATCGCATAGATTTCACTTCACTACATATAATGCCTAACATTGAACATCCACTTCTCCACCTCCCATTTACTGCGCCAATCACTTCTGAATTAATCATTTATGCCAACGCTCATAAACAAAACTCTGCAACAGGCACATACTGCCACCTAAGGAAAGCACCATGCAACCTTCTGAACCTTCTGGATACAATTTTCACTTTCATGCTCCGTACTGGATATATCCCACTCCCCTGGAAAACTTCTAAAACACTTGTTTCTCAAACCCCAGAAACCGCCAAACACTGTATCCACATGTCGTCCCATCCAATTAACCTCTTTACACTAGGTCTTAGCACCAAATTGGGTGTTATTTAGGTTTGTTTCTTTTTCTTTGTGGGCCATGCCAATACCTCAATTATAAAATTCATTGTAGTCCGTTGAGATATAATATGGCACTAGCTTACTGTGATCGTTGATATTCGTATCATAAATTGGCTATATCTCAGTAAGTAGAAACGAGACATGAGCTCTCTCATTAACAAACTCTGCGTGTGGATGCAAAAACGTTACATTTTTACAATAAAGTGAAAATCCAAACAACTGTAACAAGATGCCTTTCATAAATAAACGATTCAACTATTAAACTATGATACGAGGAAAAACTATATCTAACATAAATATGTATGATAAATTCTAAAGATCTCAAACGATATATCATAATTTCATGCTTTATCTTTGTGAGAATGCTAGTGCGTGTGACGTACAAAGTTTGCATAGTTGCTTCCATAAAAACGGGCAACAAAAAGAAAGATACTGAACGTAAAACTAAGTATCGAAAATACTATTAAATTTTCATAGAAGCGACTTTTGGCATTACAATATTTAATATTAAAAACATGTAAATGAAAAATTCTAATGTTTCAAAAAGCTCTCTTTCATAGGCGACTAACTAACTAACTCTATGGCTTATGGAACTCACAAGTTCATCGCTGCAGTAACAGACGTTCTCCATTGGATCCTATCCTGGGCAGTATCAAGCCAGTTTTCATCACGAACACCTACTTCTCGAAGATCTCTTCTAATATTGTCCTCCCAACGACGTCTCGGTCTTCCCAATGGCCTCTTTCCATCCATCGGGCCTTTCATAGGCGACTATGCTGTAAAAAACAAAAGTGTTACTTCTTATAAAGTTTAATAAACTTTTCATCACTTCTGTATTTTTTGAACATTTTGTGCAAAATACTTCCTTAAAAGCACCGAAGCACTCATTTTTGGATTGAATTCCTTCGGTCTATAGCAAGAAAAGTGTGAGATATACTCTTATTGGTTCAGTTCGTTTTAGCATTTTAAATGCTATCACCAGAGAACCACCCAGATTTTATCACTGCTTTCCCACAAATTGTGGTATTTCCTATGCTACAAAAACCAACCTTCAAAATCTCAATGCGTACAGGGTGTCTTCAAATAGTAATCAGAGGCTAAAGATAAAAACGAAAAAACGGAAGTTGCCTCATTTGAAAAGTACAGTCAGCTACAAAACCATTTACACTTTGATAAAGTTTATTTTGCTAACAACGCAAGAACGGAGAAACTGATTTTCGTTCTGTTTTCTATTACTTACACAAAATTATGCTCTCATTAAATTACTAACATCTATACTCAAAATCGGTCTACCATTTCAAAGTTGTTTTTAAAATAAATTTTACCGTAGGGCAAGAACTTCTATCGCTTACTGTACAAGAAGTTACCTCAGGGTGACCGAGAGGTTAGAGCGCTCACTTTCAGTGCGCGTAGTCACGGGTTCAAATCCTGCCGGAGTCCATTGAACGAAGTGGTTCGGAGCGTACGTTACAAAAAACTATAGGTCCCCTCCTTAAAAGCTTTCCAGTTCGTTTAGTACAATAATAATTTACTAACTTACTATACAAGTAGTGCTCGTTTCAACAGTGTACCTAATTAAATTATTTATTTATAGATTATATATAGAAAGAAGTAGCTATTACAAAAACTAGATATTACAAGTGAAATAGACTTACAGGTATTTGTACCAAGTTAACTATATCTACCACTCAGTACTACCACTCAGTATCTACCACTTGAAAAAATATACAGGAACAGGAGAAATTAAAAAGCTTGTAGAATTAAACGTGACATTTTGTGCATTGTGTTGAATGTAACTTGCTTCTAAAGTAAATATTTATCCAGACAATTTTGTGTTTAACTGCAGGATGACCGAATACTAAAAGGTGGTTGCATTGTAATTATTAAATGTATAGTGAAAGCTTGTACAAAGTTATCTTTTAAGCATATTTTGCTTTGGATTTTCGATGTAGTGACTAAGGGCCGTATTCAAAGAGAAGTTTCTAATCGCGAGATAGTCTCGTCATTAGTTAGTACTGTGCTAACATCGTACTAACTTTTCCTATACATAAACACAAATTACTAACTTTAGTTACATGATTAGCGTGAGAATAGTTCGTACACTGATCTTGGGTGATAAACTTTGGCAACGTTGTAAGGGCAGAATTACGCATGCGTAGTTTAGAGATACAGTAGAAGGAAAAAAGAATGTTTTCTTCCGCAGGGAGATAAAATTAATTATATGAGTAATGATAATACCGCTATGGCTTACGCTCGATCTGTTCCGTTGTTCATGAATTAAAAGCTAACGTGACATTATGATGCTTTGGATAACCATCATAGGAAAAAAAATGTTATTCCATAATAAACCAATTATTAATCTTTTATCTTATTTATATGGTGCCAAGTAGTATCAAAGCTGTACATAATCCCAGAGTTTCCACCAGGATTTTCAATTCGGGGGGTGTAAAGTCAAGATAGGAGGATGTAAGTGGAGTTTTACACGGTTTGTATAGATTTTTCACAGCCAAATCTTTTTAAAGTTGGGGGGGGGTGTTGTTGAGAATTTTGGGGTGCCACCCTCCACAGAAGACTGGAGGAATCACTGCTTAGTACTAGAAGGTCGTAAGGATTGTAATTTTCTTACCGCATAGAGAGTGTCATTTTGAATTAGCTTGTGCTAGAAGTGGCAGATAGCTAAGAAATATTATTAATACGCAGCTGCTGAATTGTAATAACCTCATAGCCCTTATTTTTTAGCTTTTCCATACTTGATGCTAACTAAAAGGAAAATTCTTTTATTGTATTAAAAGGTACACACAGGAACATTGTTCGTTTTTTTCTCAGACGTACTTTGCCTTTTCAGTTCTAGTCCTAGATTCTATAATATAAAATTACTAAAATGGTTGAAAAGGTACGCTCCACGCAATGTTTTAACTATGCAAATCTATCCTCCAATGTTAAATATTTTACGAGTTCAGTTTTTTTTCAATATTCTTTACATAAAATCGCAACAAAATGAATTTATATGCCTCTAAGTAGTCAGTATTCGATTTGTACAAGAGACAACCTTTTACGACCTTTCATATATCAGTCTAGTGGGGTAATTCAGAAAGCAGAACGAACGTTATTTTTTTAATGGGGAAAATCCCAACCATTCTCCTTCTAAATTGAGTAGTACATGGCACTGAAATGTAATTACTACCCATTCGAGTACATCATCAATTATAACCAATATTTCTGTTCATAAACAGCTAGAGATGAAGTGATACAATGTAGTAATTTTGAAGTTCTGGGGATTAATGGGTTGCAATTTAATTTTTACAAAATATATATGCTATGTTAGCTGATGTAAGTTAATGGCTTGTTTGAGAACTGTTTTACGACGCACGGAATGAAAAATGGTTGAATCTAATGTGAGTGTTACTAACACGCCTTTGCTCTCTCCTAGCCTCGGAACTTTAATGTGAAGCCAAAATGTAAACTTTTGCATCAACTTGAACTGACTGGTTCTGGGGCACCCCACTGTAAAGGAAAGAATGCATCTAAAAATTGAGTAAAGCAGATATTATTCAAAAGCTTGGTATAACATCAAAAGACTAAGATATAAAAAGCCAATGTGGTTATAATGTAATACTAGTAACGCCGCTCGCCTATACGGCCGCTTAATCCTAAATTACAAAGGCGTCGTCTGACAGACTACGCGACTAGTGCTGAAGCCATCTGGGAATCTTCAAGGAAGTATCTGCTGTGAGTGCCAAGCCAACTAGATATGTCATTCAAAACTCTGTAAAGGTTGCTTTAAAGCTTAGGGTAGATCGGGGCTATTTGAGTCAAGGGGCTATTTGCGTCAAACGTAAGAAAGAATGTCACTGCGCATTTAATATGCGCACCAGTACGCTGAACCTGCCTTCAGTTGTGAGTTCGTTGGCAAAGGGAAGGGTGTGTGTGTGATTGATCTGCTGCTTTCTTATCAATTGCTGTGAATTTGCGACTATTCTGAGCAAGGTGAGTTGCAATACTTCATATTTCGCTCTGATATAATATTGTGGCTGTATGATATGATACCTGTGTAAATGCATATATTTGTAAAATTATTACCGTACGCGTAAAACAGAACGTGCACATGTTATAAATGCCATTTTTGGTGCTCTCCTCTGTCTAGTGTGAAAGTAGTACGTTCCTACATAAGTATGTGCGAAACGGGGTTATTTGTGTCGATAAAAATGAGGCTATTTGAGTCAGGTGTAAACTTATGTGAATTTATTTAATGTAAATCTAAATATTTCCTTTTTTTAGATGGTACAGACATACAAATCAAAACATAAATGCAACGAGTGAAATAATGAAGACATGGAGAAGGCCATCCAAAGTGTAACAAAAGGTGTTTTGAGTTTAAATGGAGCTTCACAGCTCTTCAATCTAACTTTTGAGATTTTGCGAAAGAAAGTAAAGGTCGAAAGGTTGAGACTAACCTTGGGTGATAATGATGAAATAGTTCAAAATGCAAAACCGAAAGCCATAGGACACCCCACAGTACTGACAGAAAAACATGAGGAAGAGTTCGTGTTGCGAATTTTGACTCTCACGGGAAAAAGACTAGGCTGCAATCCCGCATTCTTGGAAATACAAAGCATTAGCTGCTGAAGAGTGGTTTTCAAGTTTTATGAAAAGACATCCGAACTTATCATTATGAAAGTCTGAGGGACTTTCAAGAGCTCGTGCTGAGGAAATTAATAAGGAAGCCGTGAGTGATTTTTTAACTGTTGAAATCTGTTACTTCGACGATTAGTGTCAACACAAAACCACAGCGTATATACAACGTGGATAAAACAGGGTTTCTTCTTAACAACAATCCAAACAAGGTCATTGCTAAGAAGGAGGAAAAAGAGGTGGTTGCTCTCACTAGCGTCGAAAGAGGCGACAATGTCATTGTGATAGTCTCTTGCAACGCAAATGGACAATGCATCCCACCATTTGTTATTTTTAAAGATCAGCGTATGAGAGAAGAATTCGTAAATAATCTACCACCGGATTGACATGTTTCCTTACCAGATAGTGGTTACGTTAATGAAGAGCTGTTTGTTCGCTGGCTCGAGTTTGTTTTTAAACATACAGGGCTGCGGGGAAATGTTTATTCATTGTATGTTTGTACAAATTATGTAGAAAAGGATATAATTTCAGAATATACCGGGTGGTTACAATTAAAGTGCCGCTATTCACGGCGGTCCAGCGCGGGCTGTAATCAACGTATTACATTGAAATTCGGTAAATATGCTAATGAGACCATGCGGAACAAGTTACGCTGGAAAAAATATTAGTTCCAATTTCCACCACCAGGGGAAAATGTGGCGCTGTACAGGCCGTCACACATGCGAACTCACACTT
This sequence comes from Lepisma saccharinum, assembly GCA_022664845.1. Lineage (NCBI taxonomy): Eukaryota > Metazoa > Arthropoda > Insecta > Zygentoma > Lepismatidae > Lepisma > Lepisma saccharinum. The sequence continues at coordinate 66,225 of JAGDQP010004069.1, read as the reverse complement.
CATACACACTATCGCGCTAGGAGCAGCATGGTTATTGATAAGAGAGACCGTGCACTGTTAGTCAAATTGGTCTATCAGAACGGGAGCAATTACAGTGCTGCATTGAGGGAATATCGGCGTCTGAAAGGAATTAGAAGAAGACCGATATCAAGAAATGGCTTAAAGAAGATGGTACTGAAATTCGAGACAACAGGTGATTTCAGTGTGGATCCATTAAGAGGACAACGACCCATTCCAACGGAGGGTGTTCAAGAGGTTGCTGTGGCTGTTGTGGACCACGCAGCAAGTGCTCCATATTCCGCTACAAGTGCTCGGGCAGTGTCACGGGAATTGGCCATCCAATGGTTAACAGTGAGGGTCATTTTACACTGGTATTCTTATAAGATTCACACTGTACAGCAACTGAAACACCAAGATCCGCAGCAACGCCTTGCGTTTGCCCTTCGGTTTTTGGCACTGATGGAATTGGATGACATGTGGCCGTGGGTTTTCCTGTGGACTGATGAGGCGCATTTTACACTAGAGGGTGCAGTGAACACTCACAACTGTCGGGTATGGGGCTCGGATAATCTGCATGTTGTGCAGGAACAGCCATTACACTGCCTACGTGACTGTGTGGTGTGTATTCACAGGAAAGTTCATTATTGACCTGTTTTTCTTTGAGGAGATGACACTCCAAGGATTTGTCATCTGTACCATGACAGGTTATAGGGACCTTTTAGTGCGACATGTGATTCCTGCGTGACAGGACCGAAACTGTTTGGGGACTACTGTGTTCGTGCAAGACGGGGCAACACTGCACATCGGTCGCCACGTGAAAGATCTGCTTCGTGAAACCTTAACTGCGGATCGCATCATCTCCCGAGGTTTTCCAGATGCGTGGCCAGCAAGATCCTCCGTTCTAAATCCGTGTGACTTCTGGCTGTGGGGATACCTGAAAGCGCGGGTCTACCAGGGAAATGTCCAGTCTCTGGCTGATCTCAAGGACAGCATAAGGCGACATTAGCAACAATTCCGCCGGAAATGCTGCGAGCAACAGGTGCGCACGCCGTCTTCCCATTGCACCTTTTCTTACCATTCACTGGCAATCAAGTGTCACCTTTTGTTACCCTCACATTTTCCCTAAAGTTGTTCCCTTTGCACCATTTGTAACCATCAGCTGCCCTCCACCTTGTTTGCATTACATTTATCTCACATGTTTGACCCCTTCGCCCTAGATAATCGTCTTATTCATACATTCAGTACCATTTCCTCGTGCTTCTTACCTTACAGCGCCACATTTCCCCTGGTGGCGGAAATTGGAACTAATATTTTTTTCTAGCGTAACTCGCTTCCGCATGGTCTCATTAGCATATTTACGGAATTTCAATGTAATACGTTGATTACAGCCAGCGCTGGACCGTCGTGAATAGCGGCACTTTAATTGTAACCACCCGGTACTTGAAGGCTAATGTGATTAATATGAACAATGCGATTCAGCGAGAGACCCAAATAGCCTCCTGAACAACCCAAATAGCCCCGTGATTATTACTAGTCTCAAATTCTGCCATTTTTATTTAAATTCGTTTTCAGAATTACCACTATTTAACAGGTACTATAAATATGTTGTACTATAATAATGTATGTCATAATTATTTCAACTCTAAAGTACGTCGGTTTTTGGAAATTCTGACTTTTCTCTTACTATACTCAAATAGTCCCGGTCTACCCTATGCTATATGTTATTTTTTTAAAGGGTGTCTTTTGTATTTTTTCTAAAGTAATCTGTCAGACTACGCCTTTGTAATAACGTTTGGTACAGGCCGCCATTGTAATCTAGGGTTATTACTATCTGATTTTTGACTGATCAAGAAAATACAGATAAGAATGAAGAGAGCAACATAAATGTGCTGATTTAAATTTAATTTTTTATTCGATGTTCATTGTTGGTATTGATTGCTAAGATTGTCTGATTTATTTAGTTGATGGGACAATGAAAATTAATGTGAATTTCTCAATCATAAGCTTTCATACATTACCACATATGTAGGGGTGAAGGAAGTGGTTTTCAAGAAAAAAAGGCACAAACACTCAGAAAGGATATTATTTTAACGCTTTTTTCTCTACTTTAGCCACAATAGTTTCCATCGTAACAATACAATTGAATTTTTGGAACATTGCATTAAACATGAACTAGCCCAGGTTACTCTGTAGACATCGCAAAGAAAAATGCGTCCTACTTGGATAATGTTCCGGGAGCTACTTTCGGATAACCCGCTAATTGCTAGTGTCGGTTGTCATGAATTTTTCTGGAACTATTGTTCTTCCATTCATTGTTGAAATTACTCAAATTGGCCAACGTTTTCATAAGTTAAAGTTAGGTGAACATTAAGAATAACAAAAAGAATACGTATTCCATGTTTCGTCTTCCGATTCTCAGTTTTGTGTTTTCTTTCGTAAGTCTACATCCGGGCCCTTGCAATTCCTACACGCCAACGACCGTCTAGTTAGGAACCACTAAACTAAGTTAGAAACCAATTTGTATACAAACGTAAAGAAACTTGTGTTGAGATCAGAAATTTTCAGCTCAGTTGTTGTAACCTAATTGGTGGCTATCCATATCGAGTTGACCAGTCGCAACAGCTGTGTTATAGTAAGTTTTCTTTTCGCACAATTTGCTTGTGATAGCTAGCGTTCATTGAAAGTAGACCTCTTCTTTAAAAGTTTATAAAGGCGGCTTCTTACGGAAAATTTTTAAATTATTATTTCATCAATACTGGTTATTTGTATTGCAGTTATTAATATTAATAATAATTTTATCTGTATTTCATGTGCTCAAATATGGATGCAACACGGATGACACAAATTTGGAGAGAAAACATAATTTCCTGGCAGCAGTATAATGCACCGTGCCACGAATTTCTTTGAACTCACAATCTATACTATCAGTCAAGCACTACGCCATCAACTGATCTACTTCCAACAACGATGAGGACAGATCCAACAGATGCAGCAACATCAGAAAGGAAATTTTAAAAACTTAGCATTGTACTGGTGGCATTTAATACGTCGAAAGTAAACAATATAAACACAGAAACAACTGAATAAAAGTGTGCAGGATCGCTATGCGAATATAATAGTACTTTAATAAAAGTTATTTTCTAAACTGTGCATTTAATTTTATTTTTATTATTAGTATAAAGTAAAAGAAGAAGGCTTTCTTAAAACTGAGAAAACAGTTTCTTATGTATACTTATATATCTTAGAAATAAAATATCAGTAGTCACGTAAGTAGATATTCTGATAAATAAGGAAAAACATTTCTTCGACATAACAGCTTTTATACTCTTTATAAAATCAATTTAAGTCATTCTATCGCAACCAAGGCCGTCGGCAAGGAGGGACAAGGGGGGGCACTTTCCCCCTGGACTTCAGACTTTATATTTTTTTTCTATTCTAGGTATTTTCATAATTGGCATGAGACAAAGCTGCCGAAAGGTCTTAAAAAAAATTAAAAAATATTTTCGTTAATTCGGTGTGTTTTTATGCTTTTCACTGCATGCATTTCATGAGAGGTACTTGGGATACTGCTGTTAAATTTCCGGATTTATTGCCATATTCTTTTTAGTCTATCAAACTGTAACGGGAGAGTTTTGGAGTTCGCGAAAAGTTTTAAGAGTCATCGGAAAATCAACTCATCTACTCCACGAATATTCTTGTAAAAGAAAATAAGAACATTGCAGCGAAAAGCGAATGTACATTCGGCAGTATATTTCATTGTATATAAAATATTGAGATTCTTAGCACGTAGGAAAGTAACTCAAACTGCGAGAGTGATTATATAATTGTTAATAGAATTTGTGGTTCATAAGGATTGATCAAAGAATTTATTTTAATTCAGTCATGTCTTATGCATGTTAGTATTGATGTTTTTGCATCCATGCGCAAAGTTACGTATGTTGGCGAGCATAAGTGTTGATTAAATATAAGGTGCACACGATTTCGTGTTATTAGTATACTACATTCAGAAACATATGTATACATATATATATTAATTTATGATCTGAATATTATCCAAGGTTGATACAAATATTTCAAAGATAATAACCGTTGTAAACAAACGATCGGATACTCGGACAAGCAAGGGATATTTACGCAAGTAGGTATAGCTGATAATTATTTTTGACATAAATTCTAAACTTGAGACCGGGCTTAAATTCACTAAAGCGCTAGTATTCCTGGCCACACATGTTATTTGCTTGTTCAAAAGAGACTACTCGAATTCTTCAGGACGGTTAGCTGCAATAAGGGTTCCGACTAATATTTCGCTTATTAATTACTTTGTTGTGCCTTAATGCGTTTCAAGACGAATTTTCATAGAATAGAGAAGTTTGGTAGGCAACCTCCGGAGCGCTCCGCGCCTGTCAGAAGGTGAAATAATCAGAAGTATTGTTTGGTACGTGAATTAAGTATCTAACAAAGGTAAGATTTTTATTCACTGTCCATTGTCGTTGCGATATATATGTATTTAGTACGTTATTTGAATATTCGTTAATTTATATAATTTCTTTTGTGCATATGTGGTAATTTGTAATAAATATAACACCAAAATCTTATTACATTATATTTGATGGTGCATATTTTATCTAGTGGGTATAAATTATTGTTCATCGCCACCATTTATATTTGTGTGGTCATAAAACTGCTTTCAATATTAGTGTGAGAGTGTATTCTTTCTAGTCGAAGAGACAATTCCTGACAAGTAGTATCAAAGGTTGAGATAACCTGTTTATATTTGTGGCAGTTCTGCTCAAGACATAGATAGCTTATTGAAGTGTGTATTGAACTCTCACTTATTCTTTCCATATTGTTGTCATTTTGTCGGGGCAAGAAATTCGTTGTGGTGTGAATATTATTATTCTAAACTTCATCTTGAGTTATTTCATCTGCTCAGAATAACTTTTTAGTAATTCAGATTTTATATTATCTTATTAATCATTTGTTTAATAGCTTGAGACGCTCATTGTTCAAATACGAAAGTTAGTTGAGCAATTAAACTGTCATATTGTAGTGTAAACGAACAGAAAAAATGTCTGTAATACAGTATTTTGATTCAAGTCATTTGCATATGAATAGTCGTGTCGTGGGCAGAAATCGTGGTTTTATTTCATAAACAAATAAAATAACATTCTTAACAGTCAATATTTTATTCCAACAAACCACGTCGTTGATTACTTTAGTGTATGATTTATATATATAATGGTGTCATTTGGTAGCGTAAGAATTTTTGAGTGTTAAATATAGGCTGTCAAGAGACAACTAAACTTTAGTTGTACTTAGACAAGAATCATCCTTTCTTTACCAATATTGTTAAGCAAAATTCCTAGCGCTTCTGTGTTGGACAGAGCGGAAACTCACATTTCAGGCCCCAGCACAAAATCAGACGTCATCACCTTACTGGTGAATTGGTCGCGGACTCTCGGAATACTGACCGCCTCGCGAACTCCGAAACTCTCCCGTTACAAAATCGGGGACCCCACGCACGAGAGGCGAGCACTCTACTACTGAGCCACTGCAGCACGAAACGAATCTGGAGCTGGTTCCTTTGCTCTTGGTTTATTGAGTTTTTGGTGTTACTTCATCCATAGCTGAATGGTTTTCAGGGCAAGGGGGCTGATACCGGGGAGGCTTTGGGGGCCATGCCCCCTCCCCAATGGGGAGCAAATGATAAGGTGAAGTCGGTTCTCCTATTTGTTAAGTACATGATCATTCGTTTTCCCTTTCTACTAAGCTTATCTCCCTTTGCAAAATCTATTTTATTGATAAATTCCTCCCTGAAACTCGTGTGTTACAATATTTATATAAATTACATCACGTATAATACCCTCTCCGTGCATTGCTTGTGTTGTTTATGGATTTTCGATATAACATCGATAAAGACCATTTAGTCAAGAAAAAAAAGAAAGAAAGAAAGAAAAAATGAAAACGTATTTTCTGTCGTTTGTCCCTCGGAACTCCAAGATCGGGTCATAAATGACCCATAAAGTCAAAATATGATTTTTTGTCCATTACTAATTAAATGGAAGAGTGAAATTCTGTGTATTCTTCACGTACGTGTACGAAATTCCTATGGTAGAAAATGACGTTAAACTCATGTATTTATTGTATCATAATTTAAGAAAATCAAGCATGAGTCAATTTGACCCAATCTTGGCGTTTTGTGTAACAATTTTTAATTTTATATTAAAATAAGTTGTTGTCGGTTCTAATGATCACCAGTCTCTTTCCAAACGATCTACACTTTATAATTTCTCAATGAAGGAGCGAAGAAACGTGGACGATGGTCCTTGTCTAGTGGTAAAGACAAGTACTCCGCATACTGTCAGCAATCTAATCGCTTCATTTGCAAGAATCAGAAAACAACAGATACGGTGTGCTTTAAATGTGAGAGAGTAAGGTAGTTTGATTCTGGTAATTTTATATGTAGTACTTTATATATGTAAATAAGTAAGAGACTCATGGTACCTTCATTTTTGTGCATCATGAAAATGGTTTCAAGGTTAATATGATGTATTATTTTTTTCTATTTTTTTTATTATTTTGTAGTATCTACTTAAGAAAATAAAATACAATAAATAAATACAATACAATGCAATAAATATAATACAATAAATATACACATACTCTAAATTACCTTGATTTTGAACTAGTACTTCTTTTGATACGAGAAATATACATGGGTCGAAAATAACTCATCTTGGCGTTCCGTGAGATGAAATTATCTTGGCGTTCCGAGGGTTAAGGATCATTCATCGTGATCTTGTCATCCACAAATATAATTTAAGAAAAATAAATATGTACCAGAAAAATAAGTGACAAGAAGAACTCACACAAAAGTAGGAGTAGACTTGCAGTTGGAAATATATCCTTCAAACTGTTGTTTGGATGCAATTATTGTTTACTGTTAATACTGTAATTTTGAGTGTATAATACAACATATAGATAGGGAAACTATACACAGCGGTTAAAAAAAGTATTTGGACAATTTCAAGAAAGCGGAAGACTGTATCACACGTAAAACATGGCCCATTTCGAAATGTCCTGCCCTTTTATGATAATTTGGATGCCGTACAAAGAATACTATAGAACTAACTACCACTCGATACACCTGTAAGATAACAGGCAACGAAAGAGTGAAGACTACGTAAATTAATCACATCATAAAGAAACATAAAACAGAGCAGTTATTGCGGAATAGAATACGTTCTGACTAACCAAGACAACTAACTCCCCGGAATGAAACCTACATTCTTCATTCTGTGAATAGAACTCAAAGAATTAGTGCTAAATATTTAGATACTTCACTCACCTCTATGTAAGTTAAGGTTACACCACAAACAATCCAAAATTCATTGAAAAAATTGGGATTTAGAAGATGTGTATTCAGGGTATAAATACTGGCCACTCCATTACTAATTACCCAACCCCAAATCACAACAGACCCTCCAACATTTTTACCAGTTGAAGCAATGTTCTGCTTTCTGAAAGCTTCATTCTTCTTTCGCCACACGCCCTAATATCCATCACTACAATATAAGTTTATCTTCGTTTCATCCTAGAAAAAGAACTTTTTCCGAAATTCCAGGTACTCATATTTATATTTTTTTTGGAAAATTAGAACTTCATCCTTCTGCTTTCTTCTGATATGTATGTTTTGTTTGTAGCTATACATCTGAATTCCATTTTTTTACATCTACACACCTGTAACATTAACTTGCATATCCTATGCAAGTGAAGTAGCCAAATCTTTATCACTAATTCTTTGAGTTTTGTTCACAGAATGAAGAATGTAGGTTTCATTCCGGGCAGTTAGTTTCCTTAGTTGACCAGAACGGACCCACAATAATTGTTCTGTGTTATATTTCTTCATGATGTATCCAACAGTAGAGCATGGCTTTCTAACAAGCTTGGTTATGCCTCAGTACCTTTTACCTTCCGCACGTAATTTGAAATTAAAGTGAGCAGTTGCAATGTTGTTCAACTCACTTTGTTCCCCATGCTGCTTCTTTATTCCTGACTCGGTGTGGATTGCTTCACAATAGGGTACATAAAACATTTCTTTCAAGAGTAGGGGGGAGGGGTTGTCCAAATACATTATTGCGATGAATTTACGTAGTTGGTGTATCTAGTCGTAGTTTTTCTATAGCATTCTATCTAATGTATTCAAATTATCATAAATGGGCAAGAGATTTTGTAATTTAAAATTACTATTTTCTGGATGATTTATTTAGTGGTTAGCTTGAATAATTAACTCAATAATTTTCTCATAGATTGCAGTAGAGTTTACACTGATATCTTGGTATTAAGTCACTGCTTGGCTACAAGTGCATTTCTCTACTACTCACACAGTAGTTTCGCGTAAAACTGGAAAATAAAGCGTTCAATACTGATTTTTCTAATTACACATTTACTTGGAAACGATAAGATAAAAACAAACGTTTACTGCAGTGAATCTTGGCATGATCTATATTAAAGGAAATTCACCTGCAAATATTGAGAAATCCAATTAAACCATAGTCAGTTTATTGAAACAGCGTGCGAATGAATCAGTACCTACGAGTAAGTTAATTCTATATACTGAACAATTTCAGGTCAACATTATCTTCATAATAAGGCGTAAAAGTGTTTTTTATGATACGTTATTTTAGACAACGAAACAATCTTCTAAAAACTAACTTTAATAGACTTCACAAAGAAATTAAACTTAAATCGGTAAGTATAGAGAAATTAACTTGAAGAATTTTTCTCCAACCTTCCTGAATCATATAGACTCAACCTTCAACCTTTCTGGAAGGTGATTAATAGAAGACAAAATAGGAAATCTAAGCGCAAATTCTTTCCACATAAAATACATAATATAGAGATCACCTGAAAAGATATCCTAGTCGATATTTCTTATCAAAAATATAACAACAAATATAGTGAGCATGTTTTCAACAATATTAATGATATGCGAAAAGAAGTAATCCAAAACGTCTAATTTAATTAGAAAATGTATTTCATATAATAAAGATATCGCCTTATTAGACACAAATGTAAACCATCAAGGCCATACAGAACCGAGCAAAAATACCGGAGGTGCGAAAAATTCAGCCAAGTTCTTCAGCCCTAAAAAGTGATGAAATGGAAGATGGATGATCCAAGTTCCTTGGCGACAGCATGTAAGAGGAACACTGAAACTTGGTTCGAGGTGGCAAGGTTCATATGTTCGACTTCAAACTTTAGGTTTGTGGGCGTGGGCGTGGTGCGTTTTAGATCTTCCCCATACCCCCGGTGGTTTATCCCATTTATTGTAACCTACTCGTGATTGTACACCTTCATACCAAATTTCGTTTCATTGGCTTCATGTTTTTTAGAAAATGAGTTTTGAGCGGTCATTTTGGATTAAAGATGGAGAAACTTTTAACACTATCTTATATTGTCGTGACCTAATCGTCGTACACCAAATTGCATTTCTCTATCTGGAACGGTGTGAAAAATGGTTTCTTGGCTGCCATTTTGAATCCAAGATAACGACTCTTTTCAAAATGGTGTAATATTTTCCTAAACTACTCTTGATACACATATTTATGCCAAATTTCGTATCTCTGGCTCAAACGTTGTGGAAAATGGATTCTAGCTGATGACATTCTTTTTGTTCTGAAGAAAAAGAAAAATATTTATCCTGAACCTGATTATACTTACTGCTATTAAAATCTCCTAAATCTTTACTTTCCATTCTGGCTGCACTCTACAATTCAACGCTCAAGGCGGGTTTTGTTTTCATTCATTGGAAGAAAGCATTCACTTTACTAATACACAAACGTAACAAGAGTTCTTAAAATTCAGACAACTATCGTCCTATAACTTTGAGAAACACAATTCCAAAAATCTGCGAAACAATCTTAGCCCGTAGAGTATCTAAATATTTAGAATTAACTGGCCAAGTTTTTCTATATCAAACAGATTCAGAAGTAAAATATCTAACATCGATCAATTACTTAGGACAACTACAGACATTCAATGTGCACTAAATAGAGGATACAGAGTTGGTGCCATATTCATGGATTTGACCCGTGCTTCGATACTGTCTGGCATGATGGCTTTCTATTCAAATTACAAAGACTTCAATTACCCACCACATATATTAGATGGATAGCCAACTTTTTGAAAGACAGGACGACTCAAATCAAAATAAATACAGACGTCAGTAAGGTCATCCACATTAAAAGAGGAGTACCTCAAGGAGCTGCCATGAGTCCCATCCTTTACTTAATATATGTCAATGACACTCCACTTCCGATAGATAACTGTACAAAAATAGGTCTATTCGCTGACGATATTGCATACTGGGCCACTGCCAAATCCTTTAAAGATGTAGTCCGTAATCTATAAACAATCACTGAACAATCTGTCCAATGGTGCAATACGTGGCTTCTAACTTTAAATGAGAACAAGACGCAACTAATAATCTTCTATTCATCAGGACGTAATACTGTTCGGAAAAAAGTAAATACTTCACCATAAACAATACTAGGATTAAACCTGCCAAATTCATTAAATATTTAGGAGTTACCTTGGATAAAAGGATGACGTTCAAAATAGATATTCTCAACTTACGAAAACAAGGTCTGCAAGCACATTCCTTATTAAGAGGAACATTCTACAATGAAAATCTCACCGGAGAAATCAATAATCAGAGCTATCTATCATTTCATATGGACACCAACTATTTAATTCTGCAACAAATACTGCTCCTCTCCTGAAAATTGAAAGATATGTCATTAGATTTGCTTTCAAACTTTGTTACGACAATACAAGACAGGACATCAAGTTTGACACCACTTAACGATATTTTAGAAGATAAGAAAAACGAAATATTTTCTTAAGGACAAAACTCTAACTCATCACATTGACATAACCAAGTTTAGCTTTCCAAGATTTCATTCAATCATATATGAGAAATTTCTCCAATCTGTTGATACTTAACTTGCAAATATCAAAAACATTAAAAGAGCATATAAATTATAGGACGAAATGGGCTTGAGTGCCTCTCCAGAGATGTGACGGGAAGTTGAAATACACAGCAATGAATCTTCCTCGTCAGCTCTTATTCCAAACTATACCTCAAATACATGACGTTTTTTTTTTGGTAGGACACTTACAAGCAACTTTCTGGAATTGGAGGAATAGTTAAGAAGAGAAAGATGGGATATAGCACGGGAAAGCGCGCCTCAGCAAATACATGAAGCAAAGTGCAACTCGGATGGTTGCGCTGTTTAGGAATAGTTAGGGTGTAGACTTGTAAACTACAGCGTCCTGAGTTTGATCCATGTCGAGTTTTTCTCATTTTAGTCTTCAGCAACAAGAGTTTTGAAGTTTTATACAACCGCTTCATCCGTCTGTCAACAACTTCTAACTCAGGGACTACTTGGGATATGAAGTTAGTTAAGGTGTCGTTGCAAACATCACGGCTAGATGAGTTCAAATCACTATAGGTCAAATCCATCGCACAGGCAGATCCGGAGGTGGGGGGAATTTGTAACTCAGGAACTGCTACGGCTAAGAAGGTGTTTGAGGTGTCTTTGAAAAGGTCTCACCGTAATTTCTCCAACGAAACATTTTCAAGTTTTACATTCATCTAAAACAGTTACCATCACATCTTTCTTGGAGCGGAAATTTCATAATCTTTTCTCCGATGAAAATCCTCTCTAAAAAGTAGTTTATCTTTCCGCTCTCGTAAGATGAAATATTACTCCCAATTAGGGCAGAAATAAGCTCTTCCAAATTAGTGTGTGTGTGTGTACGAGAGAAAGAGAGTAAGAGAGAGAGAGAGAAAGAATAAGACACATAGGCAGTAAGAAATTAGAGAGAGATGAAAGGCAAAAAATAAAACCAGTAATGAATTAAAAAATCAACCTAAACAGAATATATATTATTATCACTCTTATTTGATGGAGAAATCAAAAGTGCCTTAGGAAGACTAATAATGAATCCAGGAAAGTTATAAATTATTTTTAATACAGATTGAAAGTAGAAGAGAAAACGAAAGAAAAATGAAATAATCATGGCCCAAATGAAGTTATATATTCACAGAAAAAAAATGAAAGATGTGATTCCAGAATGTATAAGGAACAAGAGGTAGAGAGTCTGAAAATATAAGAAACTCAAAAAGACTTATGTACTAACAGTGGTCCAAAATAGTTTCCCCTTGAGAATCAAATATGTACATTTTTCATTCAAGTCCATCTGTAAATGATAAAATTGGATAAAGAAAATGCGTTTATCTTCTAGTAGGAGATTGTGGAACACAAAATTGCTTTCTTCTTTCTCTATGCGTTTTCTTTAACCAAAGTGGTTCTCTTGCCCGGTAAAGAGGACTTTCAGTTACATATTTTCTGAAATAATGAAAGATGAAAAAAATATACATCAATTGTATGATAGAGTAAATCACTACATATATTGCTGTCAGCCAAATACTGTATACGTTGCTTAGTTGAAAATATAAATTGGTGTGCAAAATTGAAGTAGCACACATCATTTTTAACTTTAATTTGTCTTACGGATTCATTGTCTCGTTCTCCTCTACAGAGAAGTTCAGTCCTCAGTTCAAACCATAAATTATCAAATCAGGCGACACTTTGCAGTGTACTTGTTGTCCCATATTGATATTTTCTGGACCATGTAAGGCGTATTACCCTATATAAGGGTGCGAAATGGTACTACCGTGTTGATAGATGAGTTCCGAACTTCATACAATATAAGCTGAATAGCGCGTTGATTAATGATTGAAATCAACAAGCGTCAAAATGAACTGTTTAACGCATTTTTCTCTTCGTTGGGCAATTACCATGCTTGTTAGTTCCAACGACTACATCCCTTGTTCGTACCCATACTGTTGACGTATTGATGATGTTTGTCCTGGATCACATGTTTCTGGTATGTCTTTCTTTGTTTCCCGAGAAAATACCAGATGAACAATCTGTGATATAAAGCGCATCATTCTTGTTGCTCTTAAAATTCTTCCAGGATCTAACATAGGTAAATCCTATCTAAATTCCTTGGCTACCTCTAACGAACATTTTCCTGAGTTCGTAAGATCATGTTGGTTAAGAAGAGTAATTCAACTTCGTTGTATCCCACTGAAAGAAAGAAATTTTAAACGTTCTTATTACTGCAATCTCTACGGAACTGACATTTCTTTTTGTGGAAATTCTATGAGTAGCTAAAGATTAACTCCCCTCTCATAAGGAATGACGCCCAGTCGTACAATTCGATTAAATTTATCTCTATCTTATAGCCATCTATTACCCAGACTGTCCATTTGTACATAGTTATTCATATTATTAACAAATATAAATTGTTTAATATACACTTATTGATTCACCTTCTCTAGTTCTATTCATACATATTATCGTGAATGTTTATACAATTTAACTCATTACAAATTTACCTAAAATGAATTCCTTGGTATCTACTGACGTAATGAAAATATCTTCGAAACTATGGATTAATCCTTGAAATATATTTGGACTCTTTTGAGAAAAGACGATCAACCTTTAGAAAAGTGATAAAATAATATTAAGGTAAAAAAAGTGAAAACAAAGACAAACTGATTGTTAACATGATCATATCTCAGGAAGCTTTGCATATACAGTGCATGCGCCTGCCACCTACTCGTCATCAATTATGTATCACGAATAATAATAATAATAATAATAAAATGAGTAGGTAGTGGTGCATCTCACATGATATCGTGATAAATGTTTTATTTGGACACAACATTAATTATAATGCATCTCACTGAGACAAAAACGCATTGAAAGAAATTCATGCTTGTACTAAACTGATTTTCTTCTCACTATTCTATAATAACGTTGCCAACTGAAAACACAATAGTGACCTTAATTATTATCATCTATGATGAAGAATGAACTTGTGATTATAAACTGCTCTTCTATGCAATATTTTGTAACGCTGTCACATTTTACGAAGGCATTTTAGCACCTAAACGCACCTAAGAGTCATACGCAAAAACACGGTGCCTTGGAACTACTTATGTTTATAATTATTTATCATTCGTACACCAAGGAATTCCATCAGAAGGAAAAACGGGACATTCAGATAATATTACGAAGTAAAAGCTTGGAAATAACTTAGCAATTTTTGTTGGAATATTGGAATATGAAAACTCAATTTGCATTTGAGTTTTTCATAACTTATACAAGAATTTCTATACCTTTTCACGTATCCACACCAACCTGGCATGAATTCTCTTCGACGTTCTAGAAAAGGAAATATAATGGTCTTCACAAACTAAAACATCCATTTCGTCAGTGTCGTCAGCCTACTAAATGGGATCTTTGCAAATCTTCCATACTCTTCCAAATATCTGCGTCAAATTTGAGATGGATATTTGTCGACACATTGCAAATACGACCACTATGTTCCACACTACACAACTACCAAAGTTCAATGTTGCCAACCTATTACAAAATTGCGTTTTCGAAGAGCATTCTACCAACCTTTACGTGAATATCCTTTGTCACTCTACAAAAAAATACCCACCGCCCTATGAGTTCTTAGGCCACCCCAGCAGTAGACATATCAATCTGGATATGTAAAAGTCAAAATATGTATTTGTATATCTTTATATTTGAAGGTCTAATATAGCTAATACTCCACGAAACGGAAAAACAACTTAACCCGAGTTTAGTCGTTCTTCCACTAAACACCTCAATTGATCCGTCGATATTATTTTAGAAACAGGTTTCGCGTATTTACCTTATTCATGGATGAAGATTACGACACAACACAACATAATATGGTGATATTCACTCAACCCGTAAGGATCTTCGCGGTGTAGATTGGCCAATAAAATATCAGTGTAAATATGTTGTGTTGAAATTGAAAGTATTTAATAATTAAATATCCAATATCCAACTTCATATTAGTTAACCATCGAAACGTCTGCCCTTTCAGCGGAGCTTCAACATTTGAGGAAGCGTTAAGATATTAAAAAAGAAAATACCAAAATTTCAAATGTCGTTCAATTTAGAACCCTTTATGTATGAAGCACATAATATTAAACAACAGTCACAAAAAAAGTAGAAAACTTGTAATTCTAGATTTAACCCTCGATTAGTACCAGAATTTTTATGCCATATTTTTACAACCTATAACTCGCCGCTACGTATAAATTTAGAAAACCGCAAAGAAACCACTTTTATATTATAATTTACAATTGATTCATTTTCTCCATTGCATATTATATCTTGAGACTATAATAAGTGAACAATATCGAAAATATACCACTTTTCTTCTATCTAAAGTAGGGTAATAGTAGACCTATATTAACAGGCAGCGTACAACCAGTTACCAGCTGTGCTACAACTATGTATTTAATAAATATAGGCAGTTATAAAATTTGCACCGGTTCGATCCCTAACAATTCAACTCCAGTGATAAGTGAGGAAATAATATCTTGAACCATAGAGTACGACTAGTATGGGCGGGGAGCGTAAACAATTAAATAGTGGACGTAGCCTACAGATAGATGTAGTTATCCAGGGTTAAAAGTAATGCGGAAAAAGAAGACAGATATTTACCTACAGTAGATGTTAGATTTTACGGTAATTTTGTAACACAATAATATTCACCTTTCTCAAATAGTACGGAAACGTGTTTTTAACGTAACATTTTTGGGGGTTATTTCTTTTTGCTTAATCGTTATTGGTTTTAAAAAAGTGTGTTTAAATATATTTCAACAAAAGCTTGTTATCGTTGGAAAGATGTTAATGCGATGTAAATTAAACTATTAAATTAACAATTTTAGATTTGATTTAATGGGATTCCTCTTAATTTAATTTAATAGAAATTATAATTCAAAATTTATTGAAATGCCGTTACCTGTTTTTAATCTCTCTTTTGAGAGTGTTCCAAACAAGTTTAATTTCAATTCCAACAAAAATTTGATTTCGCTGATAGGACATTAATAAGACGTGTTTTTGAAACTATTATATTAAACTGTCATAGATTACGTTTGATATACAGTATGTTTTCCTAAGTTAATTGCATTAAAACTGGACTTAGGAATTTGACGTGGATCATGTTTATGATGTTCTCATTAGTATATTGATAACAGATTTAATTTTAAACTATATTTCAACTAACATTTTATTTCGTCCATAGGTCGTTAATAGGACGTTTTAAACTCTTCTCTCAATTATGACATACATTTCACTTCAAATACAGCTTTCTAAGGTGAAACTCATTAAGAACTACAAATTTAATACAATAGTGTTTCTGAAACGCAAGTAATATTTGCAATGTCTTTAGAATTAGATTTGAACACAAAATACATGATTTTTCAGATAGTCACATTTTTAGAAACTTTCATTAGTGTTTTCTTTAATGGTATTTTTCCTGGACTTTTTCAAGTATATTTCACCTTCAGTTAATCGGTTTATAAACGTTCCAAAAATATTTATTTCATCAACCACTTATGACTTTAAAACTAACGTTTATTCCCCATGTTTATTTGAACCTCCTTTTAACCATTATTAACTATCAGATAACCCGTCCAATAGGTGAAACTATACAACGTTAAAAATATGTTTGGAAAACACGTTGTTTTCATGGTCTATTTCTCGGCGATGAAGCTACATTTATTCTTAAAGTGCATGCTGGTGTACCGACGCTTCTGGATGTGGGATGACTGCCTTCAACCAATATGAATGCATTTACTTCAGATACAGACTTCGTAACAGAAAAACATTATGGTTCCGTGGATGAGTGATAAGAATGACTAGCTAGAAACGATAAGTGCGGAAAATTCCAGCTTCGAACCCCCACTTCAGATATTCAGAAAATTTACTAGCAAATTAGTCAGTGTCGGACTGGGCCCGCTGGGGCCCCGGCTGGAAGAGCAGTTTAGAGGCCCCACGGTAGGAGTCGTATACATCCCATAAAATACAGGATCGTCCCTTTCTCAGAGCTCTGTCCCGGTGTCCCAAAAACGTTTGTAGGAACGTTAAAATGTCCCGTGTTTTGTTTATGGAATACAAACTACAGGGTCAGTAGTTGTTAATGAGGTCAGTCAACAAAAAACTAACATGATAGCTCATTGTTTCTCCCACAAAGTCATTTAATTTATACTACTTTCAAGTGACGGACAGACAATACAGACAATAACTATTTTAGTTCGAGAAATTTAGCGTTTAGTTGTAGTAGCAACATAAATAACCGAAGACAGAAATACATTACTCCAAAAACCACTTTTATGGTGTTGAGGATGCAAACCAAAACAATGGTTTTCCCATATCAATTAGAATCTTCCTGATCACACATGCAATTGTTTAAAAACGAAATATTTTAATGAAAACATTGTTTAGAATACGAAATAAGAAATACATAAGAAACACTCCTTAATAAACACAGCTTTACTCCGAAATCAATAACACCTTTAGAATCCTAATTTAATGCACTTTCAAGTGATCTACTCGAAATTATGATTTGGAAACATTTACCTGGTCATTCCCTGGAGTAATTGGAGACCAAAAAAATGTTCTTCCTAATCACAATACTTCAGACGCCATATTGTATTTGCTGTAACTGATAGGAAGCTCCCCGCTAAGGCTACGTTTCACAAAGCCCAAAACCTTTACGATAACCACATAAACCCATAGATAGTGCGAATACAGTAGTAGCTTGGAAACACACATAGGCGATATTAGGAACAGGGGCGATATTTGGGACACCTACCCTAACTTGTTCACTACAAATAGGATCATGAATTTTAACATATTTTAAAGCTGTCGGAGACATGATCCAAATTGCTGGTTCCAGGTTTCTAGGTCACCCCTGGGCTGAAATATGGGAGTGGAAAGTCCCCATCAGAACAACATGGGGAATGGGGTGTCATTTTAAATGTTAATAATCGAAAACTATCAATATTAGTGCCAAATCCATAGTTTTTGGAATCACTGAAATTAATATTGTCACTTTGACTGGCTTAAAAGCTGAAAGTGCCTAGCCCTACAAGATAGCAATCCCGATTAGTAAACCAATGACAATGTGTCACAACGGCATCTGATACGTATGACTTGAAAAACAGGAAGAAAAATCGAGAAAAGGATCGGAATTATTTACAAACAGTTCCTGCTCCCGTTTTGATGAATGGGATCTGCGATATATCTTGTAATAATTATACTACAAGTTAGTGGGTGCTTACCTTAAATTGGTTTTGTTCCCACCCCTCCCTCCCGCCCCAGGGAGTGGAGCATGAACGTGAACTACATACAAAGTACCACTATTCATCTTAGCGACCCCGTAAAGTAAACTATGGATTCGCCATTAATATTGGTCGTTTACGTTCAGGCTATTATTTTTGTCACCCTCTCCCACTTCCAGGGGGTGGGGAAAATTGAACATTAAAAGTGTCAATATTCTTCTCACTGACTCCTACAAAATAACCTTTGAAAACCCATTTAAAGAAAAAAACGTTATTATACTAGGGTGAGTCATATGTTCGTAGCGTTTTCATTGATAATGTGCAGTACCCACCTCCCCCTGTACCACAGAAGCCTATTCGGCGAAGTACATCCCATCACACTGTATGGTCATTCTCCAACGTTCCACCAGTGACACAAGCCCCTTACGATACCAGGCTGCAGGCTTTGAAGCAAAGAACTCACTAATGCCAGTTGTCACATCATCCACGGAATGGAGTTGTCTGCCCCGCAGGAAGTGTGCCAAAGAACGAAACAGATGGAAATCAGATAGCGCAAGGACCGGACTGTAGGGTGTGTGTGGTAAAATGTCCACGCCATCCATGTCCGCAATGTGCTGCAGACTCTTCTTGACCTGTGGCATGGAGCGTTGTCAAATTGGAGGAGCAGTCGCTTTCGGTTCACCAGTGCTGGATAACGACGGCGCACAATGTCGTATACCTGTTGAAGCTGTTCAGCATACATCGCATCTACGGAACGACCATGTGGAATGAGCTCCCAGTGCACCGGACTTTCGAAATTCCACCATACACACAGCATTGTCTTCTCTTCAAACAGCCATTTTTGAACCACTGGCTGTGCCTCGGTACCTGGTCGAAGCCATTGTTTCCCGGTGTCAGGATAACGAAGAAAGATCCACTTGTCATCATTCGTGATGATCCGCCGACAAAACCTGTCGTCAGTTGGGTTTCGAAGCAGTTCTTCACACAGGGTCACACGTTGTTGAGCTTGAACGGGAGTCAAATCATGGGGAACCATTCTCGGTTGCCTGGAGCGAAACCCAAGTTGATGCAGATGACGAACGACACTGGTTTGTGATGTCTGGACCTCATCTGCCAGCTGACGGGTACTGGTTCCTGGGTTTCCTTCAGCAGCGTTCAGGAGGGCATCGATATCCGTCGTCACAGGGCGTCCACTCTTGGGCTTGTCATCGAGACTGGTGTCACCAGACCAAAAACGTTGAAACCACTTTTAGCTGTGGACGGGTGGACAGTACCTTCACCTTCTACAGCACAAATTTCCTTGGCTGCTGCTGCATTCAACCCCTTTTTTCAGTAATGGCGCAGAAGCACACGACACAAAAGACTCTCCTCAGCCATTGTCCTGCCAACTGTCTATTCAACGCGTAGTTCCCCCCACACACCGTTAGCGCTGTGATCAGACAGACACGTAACACGCTTTCTGCCACCACCACCTTCACCTGTTCTACACGTTGCACATGTTTTTTCCGCCATCGAGTGGGCGGGGCAACCCAACGCTACGAACATATGACTCACCCTGGTAAGAGAATACTTCAAAACTAATTATTTTTTCTATTTTAAAAATACAGCGAACTCGGAACGGATAATCAGCAAACAGGATAATACACACACGGATAAGGCAGTTTGCTGTATATAAAATATTTTATTTGTTGTTGTATCTACCTTCGGTATATGTCGCTGACACATGTGGATCTTCATGTTCTTGGGCATTGGAATTTGTAAATGACCACTTCATTTGCTTCGGATCCAAAGCACACAACTTCCCTTTTTGTTTTCTTTTTAGCGTCCCGTCTTTTCTGGGAACCACTCTTATACGACCGCTTCATGACAGACACTTCACGTTCATGATACTTCACAACACTGCACAGTGGGCCAGGAACCCCGAAAACGTGGTCAAAATAGGAAACCGCGTTTTAATTTTTATGAAACTTGGTATACATAGGTTTAGAAGGTCGCTCATTACGACTTTGATACCAAAAGGGTAAAATTCAAAATGGCAGATCCAATATGGGGGACACAAATTGCATAAAGATGTATATGTGTGTAATATGGGTATATATATTACATAAAAATCGGATGTGAAATCAACAACAAATGAAATCATATTTGTCATACATTATTATGTTTCGAAAGATCGCAAAAATATCGCAGCCACATTTTATACGGTCTGTATCACAAAACAGTCTGTCTTTTCTGCGCGAATTGTATTTATAAATTATGTTTTTAGTTCCTCATCTGTTTTCCATGTTAATTCTTTTTAAAATTTGTTGTTTGATTTCCCGTGCTCCTTCTTTTACATTCTCATTTCACATGGTAGAATTCACATTGCTCATCACTTTGTATTACCCTCAAGGTTGAATGTAAAAGAAATTGGAAAAAAATATTTACATATGTACTTAAATGGCTAGTTATTCAGAGTCAGACTCAATACTTGTTGCAGGCAGCATGGGTCGCTTGAGGAGGGAAAGGACTTCCGGACATAGTGCCTTTCTTCTGTTTTGTTGAGACATGGGCTTGCGGAAGGTCGAAATAAGGGGATCAGATGTCACAAAAAGACGGAGCAGAACATCTTCCGTTGTCTTCTCTCTGGAGCACTTCCGTAAGTGATGCTCTCGGTACTGCTTAATGTGCTTATTTCTAGCCTCCTGGGTTTCTTCGCACATTTGTGCTATCTTAAACAAACAATGGGCGATGATGTACTGGCCATGAGCAAGAATCTTATGAACCGATGCCGTCATGTAGAACCACGGGTAATTTGCAAGATACAATGCCTGGATATCATTTGCCCACTCCTCGAATCTGTCTGCGTCGATGTCCAGCCCTGATTATAATGCCTGCAATAAAATAAAACACTTCTCGATGAGTTTCGTGTGGATGCGCGTTATCATGGCTACCGTTTCCGCATTCTGGAAAAACCTCCTAGCCGTGTTGCCTTCATTTGATGTTCCGCTGCCGCCCGGCCTTGGCTCATCAACAATGAGACCTAACTCGGCTTTCAGTTTCTTTTGGGTTTCGTCCTTCCTTTTCTTCACGGCTGACTGATCTTTCCGGACTTGCCATGTCTTTATTTCTAGTCTATAGGCTACATGAAGCAGCCACTCCATGAGCCTAATCCATGCATGTAATGTAGATAGACCGAATCTGAAGGACTCGGGATTTTCAGGTTTGCTGATGGAGGTCTTCTTGCAACTGTTCATATCTTTAGGTTTTGTGCCGCATACATAACAGGTTTTGTACGGACTTTGTATGCGTGATAGCGTTGTAGACTTTGCCGTCTACCATCGTCAAATGGAGACTGTGTTGCACTTGAAATCTTCAACGAACACCTTACTTGGTGTTAAGACTGATATTTGTTCTTGTACTCGCTTTACCTCTTCTCGTGCCAGGTCCTCGGTTTCTTTCTTGAATTGGAGCCGAACTGGGCGGCAGAATCTTGGTGATGATGGGCGGGGATTCTGCCACACCACAACTCTTACACCTTTCTCCTCGAAGAACAGCTGCAATGGCACACATGAAATTAAGAAGATGTCTGAATCCTGAAACCCAACCTCGCTGGCTGACTGCTTGTATTGGGCCTGGCCACTAGACTCATCACAGCCCTACTTGCTGATCAACGTTCTACGCATAAGGTACTTCCGTGGCATGCTCTCCAAGGCTGGCTCTTGAACCTGCAAAAACCTTTTCACAGTTTGATCTAGTAGACTCTGAAGTGGCACTTCCGACAACGACTCACTTGTATGTCCTCTGGGTAGCACTTCGTCTTTGCGTTCCGTACGTGGTTATAAGCGGGATAAATGGCACTCCTCAGAAGGTGGTACAGATGTTTAATTAGATTCGTTTCCAAAAACAATGCCACAGCCTTATCTGAATCGTACGACATTGCAGTGTGCCTTTCGGATTGTGTCCAGGACTTCCTAATCTTGGTCGCTCTAGTTGGACTTGCCTCGATTTCTTGTAGTACTTTTGTCTTGTCAAGTTCTCTTTGCTCTCTGTACTTCATCGCGGCTGCGTAAGCAAGAGTGGTTCCACTCTCGGCTGACCAAATTGCCTCCGTCTTTCTCCTCTTTTATCTTTCACTGCTTCTTGCAAAGTCTGCCTCTCGGCGTCCGACTATCGCTGAGGTCGATGGCTGTGGTTCACTATTAACCAGACTAATATCAGTATCCAGCCAGTCCGCATACTTTTCCTCTACTTTACCGTACTCGCGATTGCATTCGTCGAGCTTCTGGAACATCTGATAGCAAAAGGCGACTACTGATTTTTGGTCAGCACTACATAACGTCTTTCCACCTGATATGTCATCTTCCACGAAGCGCAAGAGCTGCTGCTTTTTGGCCTCTCTGTTCCCTTCTGCATTCCTCAGAAACTTAAATAGCTTCCTTCTAGTTATTTTATGTGGCATTTCTCTGAAAAGAGAACAAAATTTCTATTAATATGGTGTGGGTTGGTTAGAAAATTTCACACACCATCCACAGTAAATATGCACTTACAATCTAAACGGGCAAAATTGGTTCACTGTTCCAGAAACATGAGTAATTCAAGTACCACATCAGCAAAAAAAAACAGTCTTGTATCAGTTTTCCTCGGATTAAAAACCTACGAAACCATAAAAATGTAATTTTTTTCGTGGTTTATCACCTACTTCTCCATAAGCATCCATAGAATTGATAAATTACATATAACGTCATAACTAGATGTCTATCATTGGATTATCATATACACAGATGGAATAAAAAATAGTTACCTACTCGTGGATATGACGCTAATATCCGTAAAAATAGCGCAAACTTAACCTTCTCTAACATAGAAAATACAAATGAATACAGAACATTTACAAAGTTTCGTTTTGGCTTTCACTCCTGACAAAAGCAGTGAACATATGTCAGTAACACTGATAGATATATACGGTTGGGACCTTCCTTGATCATATGCGTTAGGTGATAGACCCTTCCATGCACTTTCATTTTTGGGGTTTTGGCCAGGTTTTATGTGTCTCTGGCCCACTGTGCACTGGCAGCAAGCAATCAGTAATTGTTAACTCACCACTGTTCTTCTGAAAAGTGTCTGATTGAAAATTACAAAGCGGTTGTCGCTTTTTGCACCCGCGCAAAGTAGACTGGAAGGGAGGGGAAAATAGACGTACAAGCGATAAGAAATTTGCACGTGTTGTTTAGTTGATTGTTGAGGTGACAATGGGCTAGTCACTACATTTCATAACAACCAGAAAAAAAAAACTGAAGAAAAAAGGCAAAGAAAAGACAAACAAGAAGAAAAGTAATAAATTATTATTCTTGGTGTTGGTATGCGTACAGAACAATGCTCATCAATTTATTTTCGAACATAATGCACCTACATATGAAATATTCATTTTACGTTGAAAATCCTTAAATATGTATTTACATATGCAATATGTAAAAGGTGTAATTATCCCAGCCCTACTGATAACATAAATTCAATTCCTGTAATGTAGAAAAGGGGCCCCGTCCTGTTTGCTCTGTTGTAAATTCAGGCTATAATGATCATCATAATTGAATGAAAAATGACGGATGTGCCTTGTTTTCTAAATGCTATTTTTGTAGTACATCGCAGTAACCTTCGGGAAGGACCCCGTTAAAAATGTTGTAGATACTTACATAAGGACTAAACATTTATATAAAAAACGAAGTTGAGGGTGCGGCCCCGCCCGGGATTCCGGCCCTCCGGCCCTGGCCAGTCCGAGACTGAAAATAGTATATCACCATGAAAGCAATGGGCGATGTCTAACCAAATATGTATGTCAATAGACAGAAACCAGCAACTATGCTTTGTTTTGGTCAACTGAAAAAGCTTATACAGGCGGTCATATTTAACGTTAATAAAACGTTTGTTGGTTTATTCAAAATGTTTATTTAAACCTGTTTCTCGACTATTATTAAACGTCGAATTAACTTTTGAACAGGCAGAGATCTTGATACATACATCTGTTAATTAACGTTTCAGTAATAACCTTAAATCCACGTATTTTCAACGTTTGTGTCCTAGTTTGGTTTGTTGTCTGTCTTATTAGACTATTTAGTCCTTTTGTAGTTTATATACATACACCCCCCCCCCGACACACACACACACACACACACATATATATATATATATATATATATATATATATATATATATATAGAATAGTCGGTAGCGCGCTCGACTTCAGTGCGAGCGGTCCCGGGTTCGATTCCCGGTGGGGGCTCAAAAATGTCGGTGTTGACCCAGCATCGTGACGACAATTGGGGAGCTGCTGTGAATAAAATACAGTGGCGATCGCAGTGAGAGCTTCGGCTCTCCTCTCCAAAAACGTCTTGTCAGCCTGGGAGCAGTAGACCAACTCCTCCCTTCGGTGAGAGGCCTCATCCACTAGTGGATTGAATATGGCTGTGATTTATTATATACCAGGTGTATGCATAAGTAGTTTCCGATTTAACTAAGAGATGGCGCCAGCGAAAAGTACGCAGCTTATTCATTTGACACATACGTCATTTTGTTTGTCTGACATTTAACTACAAACACACGCAAGTTGAGTCCGTCAAACACTAGCGTCTTTGTTTTATCGTTCAGTGATCATGTCGAAGTTTGTGCCTGAAAAAGAACATTTGCGGCACGCATTGCTTTTCTTATTTAATCAAAAGAAAAAGGCTGTTGAAAGTAATCGTGTGCTGGTAGAAACATATGGTGAACACGCTCCATCGATTAGAACATGTGAAACATGGTTTCGACATTTTAAAAGTGGTGATTTCAATGTGAAAGAGAGTGCGCGCTCTGGTAGACCACAAAAGTGCGAAAACGAGCAATTGCAGGTGTTATTGGAGGATGACCCAACTCAAACTTAACAGCAATTGGGAAAAGCATTAAATGTGTCACAAGAAACAATCAGCAGACGTTTACGAGCAGTGGGGAAGATCAATAAACTGGGTAAATGGGTCACACACGATTTAAATGAAAGTCAAATGGAAAATCGCAAAGTCACTTGTGAAATGCTGCTTCAACGCCAGCCACGAAAGAAAATCCTTTTTGTATCGAATTGTGACGGGTGACGAAAAATGGATTTGTTTTGAAAACCCGAAGCGGAAAAAATCGTGCCTTTCACTTGACGAAGCAGGTCCTTCAACACCAAGGCCAAATCGCTTCGGCAAGAAGACCATGCTTTGTGTCTGGTGGGACCAGAGCGGTATTGTGTATTATGAACTCTTGAAGCCCGGCGAAACCGTTAATGCACAACGCTATCGCCAAAAAATGATTAATTTAAATCACACATTGATCGAAAGACGACTGAAATAAGTCCGAAGACATGGCAAAGTGATTGTGTTACACGACAATGCGCCGTCTTACACATCAAAACCAGTGAAAGACACCTTGAAATCGCTTGGATGGGACATCCTTTCGCACCCGCCGTACTCTCCAGACCTGGCGCCATCTGACTATCACTTCTTCGCATCAATGGGGCACGCGCTCGTAGACCATCACTTCAACAATTTCGAAGACGTTGGAAAATGGCTCGACGAATGGTTTGCCGCAAAAGACAAGCAGTTTGTCTGGCATGGAATGCATCAATTACCTGAAAGATGGGCGAAATGTGTAGAACCCGATGGTCAATATTTTGAATAAAACAAAATTAACTTCCATTGAAAATTAAGTGTTTTCTTTATATATATCCAGTTTCTCATCTTAAACGACCATACTAAAATGAATCAGTATTACAAACTAAGAAAGTTACAGAAAAGATATAGTTATGTAATCAATCAGAATATTGTTTAGATTAAAATTTCTTGTCAATAACACTTGTAATTGTTGTGCGAAATTGCAATCAAATTGCTGCCTTGATAAATACTGCAAAAGTCTGTATTTATTGTGAACGCGGTTGGGTTCCCGCTTCCAAGAGAGAATTATGGTTTCGATTAAATCAAATAATTAATTTCTTTTTGTTTGAAAAAAAATAAGTACCATTCATATCAGCACGTAGCGTCATCTTTCGGGGTTCTATATTTTGGGAATTCTGTAGTAATATCAGATTTAAGGTACTAAATGCATTAATTGGTTTGAGACATTATCATGTTTAACTATTATTTTCTATGTAATACTCTGCAGATTGCTGATCTAAACTCCTTGAGGTAATCTTTTTGTGAGTAAAGAAAACAATTTAAAAATGTATCGTAGCAAGATAGAGTATAGCTTTGTAATTGTTGCACACCAAACAGTACGGTGTAATTTGTAGACATCTTAATTTTTCCGTGGTTTTATATTAAAGTCTATTATATTCTTTTCGCTATGGTTTTAAACTTAAAAATAGCGATATCACTGCATGTGTGAGGATTTATGACGGGGTAAAATGTAAAAAGAAATAACAATACATTTATATGCTGTGAAATGGGAAACATATGTTTTATTTATTGACAATTTTATTTAGAATAACGCTGAACAAATGTAACAGTAAATGTGGTATGATGATTTTGTGGTATAATCTGTATGAGCGTTATGCTCAGCAGTTAACAAAAGAGTAGAACAATCTCTTGAAATAATTCCACAATTACAAAGAATAGCCTTCTAATTAGCAGGGACTAGAAAAGTCACAGATAACATTATTCTTTTATGTCCTTCTACGAACATTCTGCATTGAATTAAATTTTGAATTTAAATTTAATGTATTTTTAGACTTTAAGTGCTTATGTGGGCAGGCCGGGGTATGATAGCGGAAAAAGTCGGCCAAGGTCCAAGCTAAAGGTGCTACCCAGGTATTTACCTGGTGTGACAGATAAAAAACAGAAAACATCACTCAATATAGTTTCGTTTCAAACCCCCCATTTCTTAGGTTTTTTCATTGCTTATCTTGCCGGTTGACTTTCTCCTTATTCAAGCGATTCGATTCTGTTTACATCGCTTTTACTCAAAGTCCACTTTTCAATGCCATATAAAGAACGCATTGGTGTTTTGCAGTTACGTAAAATAAATAAGATATATAGCGTGTTGCAGAAAGATAAATTTATTGAAAATTACTGATCCTACTGTATAATTGTAGAATTTGAGCTATATGTCATGTTGGAACGTTCTGACACACTAGCAAGAAAGGGCTTGCGATAAAGTATCCAGTGTCATCTTTAGTTCAGAATCTGAACTACATTGAAATGTCAGGTTTTGAAAATGTATTCCTCATATATTTTAAACAACATATTTCAAAAGGAACAATATATAATTACAGCTTAAATTTCCAAAGGTTATGTAATATTTCTTTGGTATGGTATCATTCCTACATGAATAATAACGCTATCTCACTTTACAATATACAATTTGTTTCACTCTTTAATACATCCCCTGTAGCACACTAAAGTGTGTTCAACGTTTTTTTTTTTTTTTTGTTTCGTTGACTAGTTGTTATCGGCTGAAAACAGTACGTTTAAATAACATTTCAATAAAGACTTGATATTGTTGATGAGTTTAATTCGACGTGTATTCAACTGTTAGTTTCGACTGTTTTTGAGACGTACAAATTATTTTCAACTCTTTACAATGAAATCTCACAGCTTATTACACGAGTAATAAGTTGACAAACATTTAGGAACCTTTACTATAGTTCTTTTAATGCTATTTTACTTTACTAATTCAACTACGTATATCTCATAGCCAATTAAAAGGTTTATTAACATTTTGAAAAACGTTTTTTTCATCGTCCACTCTAATCTTTGTTATAAATGTTCATTTGCATATTTTTCAACTATTATTATAAGTCAGAAAACCCTTTGAATAGGTGGACATAGTCCACCTCGTGACGATGAAGTTCACGTTTATTCTTACCGCATGAGGCAGATGCTTCCACATGCTGGTGAACATGTCGTCTGGATTTGTGGTAACTGCCTTCAAGCAACACAAATTCCTCTACCTCAGATACAATCCTCGTAACATAAAATAAATAGTAAGATAGTAGTTACTCAGAAAATCACCATGAAAGCAAACAGATCCCCAGGAGCCATTGTTTCAGTTATTTTTTCGTTCATAAGACTCCTAAAAAAATGTATTCCTTTTCACGTATCCCTAGAATTTTCTCGTGCGTTCTTCAAATAAATTTCTTGAAACGAAACACGCTGTTATAAAATACGGATATTTTTTAACGTTGTGTGAGGCATAAGCTTCCATAATAACCCTAGAAAGAATAATCAGCTTTTGTTGAATGTCTATAACGTATCAAAACACAAAAACGTTCGGTAAATCTTTGGAAAAAACTTGGTCAAAAATGTTAAAAAATGCAAAACTAGGGAAATGTTGCTCGTGTAGACTACCCTTCTCCTGTAAAATTGTCAAAGTTATTTCGGAACCTTCTACGTAAAATCTTAAAATATCACACGATGTCTTCCTTCAATGCGCAGTGTTTTATTTCTAGGTACCTAGGAACTAGTTATATAAATTGTTATTACCAAGACCAGAAATAATCAAATATCTTGCGGTTATTTTTGACTCTGAACTAGCGTTTAATTGTCATGTAAACAATATAACAGAATCTTTATGAATTATAGGATTCACTTATACAACGTCAAGTGACTTCAGAATGACTAATACGTACGGTATAGTATTACCTTATCTATAAATATATTACGTATGCATTATTACTCCACTTGGATTAACTACGTCAATTTTAAACTTGACTTTATACTGTAATGTATTTATCTTGCGTTTACGATATGTTATGTTTTTCTTTTCTTGGTATTATTGACAGTATTGAATGATTATATTTTACTAAGCATTCCTGGTAAAACAAAAAACTAAATTTTAATTTACTTTTTACAGAATATACTAACTGGGCGTACTCCTGCTGTATTCTTCCTAATAAATAAATAAAATGTCACCAAAATTTTCGACAAATTTTTTTCGGTACGTCGTAATGTACAGAGTTGCAAGACTGACACGAAATAATGTGTTTTTTTTAAATATAATAATGTCGGCTTATTGCATGCCAGTAGTGATTAGAAAACATATCCGACAACACATAATATAATGTTGCAAATGCTCAGTAGATCAAACATGAGTATTGCAGATGAACGGTTTTCTGATTTTTGTGTGATAAATGACCTCTGAAGATTTTTTACATAACGCAATTTCGAGAAACAACTTTATATCAAGTTTGCAACAGTATACACCCAATGGCGTCTACAATTAATTAGTTCGATACTTTATCCTAATACTACTTCACACCCAAAGATAGACTTTAATTGTTGTGGCTCACTTTTTATTTATGAAAATACAGTATTTTCCCTTGTATAACGCTGGTTGAGCACAAAGTTCGACGCCAGTATCTCGCGAATGAAGCATTTCTGAATCCATGTTCATATGACATTTTTCATATTACTGTACTGTGATATTAGAAATCACCTCTCAATGATTTTGCGCATTTGTGTATGCGTCCAAAATTGATAAAAATAATTAACGAAACGTGTTATATTAGGAAATACAAACAGGAGATAAACAAAAAAAAGAAAAACAAGATTTGTCACAGCTGATTCGAAAAATTTACAGAATTATGCAGACAACTTCAAAAAACAATCTTTGGGTAATAAAAATCTAGCAAATCGTCTATTGCGAGTTGCTTCAAAACTGTGCTCAGAGTCAATACGCTATTAATAAATAATAAACTAAAAGGATCATAGAATCTGTAAATCCAATAGTAATATCTAGATACTCGATTTCACTATTAAATGTTTCACTTCCAACAAAGCAACATTCATGAGCTTAGGAATGGTTGGTCAGATAAATATTTTCTTTAAATGGCATAGCCCTCTATGATCAATAAAAACATCATATTGAAGCATGAAAGTCACACTTTCAACTCTCTATACATTTCTTATATTATTTTTATTGCATTGGATGATCAATGTGCTTAGTCTACCAGACTTCATAGTATTTTTAAGAAGCACTTGAGTTATTTCTGGAGATTCAATATCTACCTAGTCATTACAAGCAATAACAATAATTTCAGAACAGTGATAGAAAATTATAAAAAATGGATGCCAATTAGTTCGGTTGTATTGCCGAGAGAAGACAAAGTCATAACATGTAGGGCAATATGCTACCTAGAGATAAAAAGATGCGCTTCACGAGTGAGTGGATCTTGACGGTACTGTCTTATAATTGGCTTTTAAATCGGCGTATGTCATTGGCTATTAATTATTATGTCTCCGATTTCACTAGACAGATGAACCTCTGATTGTCTTGCAGTGTTTTACATTACATTCAGGCATCAAAATATGTTTTCCTAAGTTCGAAGTCTTGTCTACATGTCTATTAAGGTGCATTCTTTCCACTAAAATCCACAACGATTTCTTCATTCTGCTGTCCCAATAACAATAGATTTTTTAAGCATATCATAGCGTAAGTGAATAAAATATTTTTCAAATATCAAAAACAGTACTGTGTGTGAACTCCATCTATAATTATTAATATTTATTAGCAGATACATCTTAATTACAGAAGCAAGAATGCGCTAATTGTAAATAAACCTTTCACAACCCTGGAGATTTCTTTTACCTTCCTGACATATAACAGAGATTAGGTTATGTGACGCTAGCATGGGATAATAATGCATTAGCCTGGAAACACCCATTTCGTCCCAAAATTACAACGAGAAAGAAACGTAAATTCATTCAAAATGTTCCTGAGTATTTAGATACTCTAAATTTGGAATTTAGATGTCGCTTTCTTGATTAACGAATTGTATAAATTACCCAACTGAAATATTGTGTAACCAGTAATTTATATTTGAAAAAAACTAGCACTAAGCTTGCTGAGTATGTGAAAGATCAACTGCTAGCACAAATCCTTCATTTATTGTCTTTTATATGTCAATGGAAGTGCAACTCCTGTTGATGGATATCAACAAACATATTGATACACCGTCTAGGTATTAATTATTGATATAGTAGCACCTGAGCGGAGTATATTTTAAAGTTAAACTGGACTTGTTTTTAGAGTTCAGTCGTTGAAATGGTTTTGTTGTATTGTGAGAGCAGAGAAATATGTTACGTCAGCCTAGGGACCGCCTAGTTGCCAATGGCTTGCTCGTTTCCTGTAAAAGAAGTGATTAATCTGGAGATGGGAATTTGCATAGCCAAAGTTTAAGTTAATAAGTAAAAAATGAATTTTATTTACAAGTTAAGTTTCAGATTGAGACTTGGATACAAGTTGTTGATACCAACAAAGTACAGAAACTATTACTATCTAAAAGCTATGCAACTAAGTTCAAAACCGCGGCAAAATCAGCAAAGTGCAACAATTGTACCCAATATGTTGGATTGTAGAATTTCATCATAGGAATCCAAAATCCGGAGAGTGAAGATCCCAGCTGGAGAGAGGTCTTTCTGAACTTACCTTATAAATTAGAAGATCTTAACGTTTCGGTGTTTAAGGTAATTCTGGTAAGCTTCAAGGTCAAACTATGGGTTTATATAGGTTAGTACATCCTAGATAGATATTGACGCAAATCTGATTATTAGCTATCAATGCTTTGCGTTGTGGCTGTTGGCGTAGGAATTACAGTTTCACGTCAAGTGACGCTTTTCTCGAAAGTCATAGTCCAGCTTACACAAATACGTAACATTTCAGTTCTTTAATGTCAAAGGGTGATTGCAACAACACTCGACATTTGTTGTTTGTATATTCTGGCTTTTCTGAAAGCGAGAATATTATTTACAGTTTATATTCGTTCTTAGGCTGTAATCCTGCGTATGAGAAATAATCAATAAACATAATCACATTCACTTTTCCCTTAGAACCTCTGCATAGCAGAACAAGCAACGATTATCCATCTTGTAGATTTAAATTAGGATTGCACCAAAATGCGTCTGGAACAATATATTTTGAAACGCATGTTATAAACATTATGAATATGTCAATGCAGATCTAAATTTATATAACTTCTTCACCACATTGAATACTGTTTATTATGTCTATTATAACCTCCAAAGAAGCTCAAGAAATACAATTACGTATCATTGTGTGAAGATGACAATACGTAGTAATTTCACAAAGCAAAGCCAAGCGACCGTAACTCAGATGGTAGAGCTTTGGACCAGCAATTGAAAGATCTTGGAAATGAACTGATCGGTTACTCATCCTGGTTGAGATTTTCCTAGATGTTATGTCATCCACAACCGACAAATGCCTAGATAATAACTATAAACTTGTGCTAACCTTTCAACATCCACTGCCTCACCCTAACCCAGCTTTAGCTCGAGATGTCTTAAGGGCACAAATAAAATTCGATTTACTCATCAAGATAAATTTGACCGGAATTTCATCTGATAGGTTGGCAACATACATAACACACTATTTCTTAGATTCTCCAACTCTCAGAGACATTCAAATAAAATCGACAGGCAATAATAACTCGGGTAATTGCGCATGGATCCCTTTGGAGGAACATCGAAGTTGAATGGTATCAGGGTTGCATGTATGAATTGGAGGAGAGGAGATGGTGTAGAGAATAAAAAACAATGAGGATTTTAATTTCCCCAGGTCAACTGATTTATTTTATTGACCAACAAGATGTCCAGTTGAATTTACTTATTACCAAATAAGCAGGGTAAAATCGTAGAAATTCTACAAACACACAAAATTCGTTGAAGGAAGGTTTACCAAAAACTTGAAGAATGATGTACAAAACTGAATTGAATATCTTTGGTTCTTTTCAAATTTAATAACCGGAGTAATTGCACATGTCCAAGCGTCGACGTTACTCTTCGTAGAGTGTCATCTGGAAGCAGCCAGGTTTTTAGTACCCTTTGTATTCGCTGTTGACCTAAACCAACATTTTCGTAACTTAATTTTGATTATTGGAAAAATAAATCAATCGTATGGTGAACGATGAATATTTTCAATAAATTGTTGTAGCCAAAATGATGAAGATATGCGTTATCATACAAGTGAACGTGGAGTCTTCCTGAGAATGTATTTGATCAGATTTGTCAAAATAAATATATAGTTCGCCTTAACATTTTATTTAGAGAAACGAAATTTTGGTTTGTGAAGGACTGACTTGTAACCAAAAAGAGAGTTTTATTTTCTTAGCTCTTCGCTATACGTCATGTGCAACAGAACTGTTTTTGCTCTGGAGGGAAGTCAAGCGTATGCTGTGACAACGATTGGCTGCGGTATCTAGCCATATTATTTGAAAACCAGACGCACAAATCTTTTTCGAATAAGTCTCATATATTACGTCGAAATAGAAGTCTCATACTTCATCACTCCAATATCGATCACTCCAATATCTGATATATATGTGAGCAGTTATGATTGTTCAAACTAATCGAATTATATTTTGGACACCAACCTTATTTTGGTAAGGCATTAGTGGTGTCTAAATCCAACACACATTATCCAAATACCATAACATATTTTTACGTATCAGGACATCATGATAAATCGAACTATGAATTGATGAAAATCGAGACGGTAGTTATCTGGTCGATATGTTTAATACGGAATGAACCATATAGAAAAGAATAAAATCGTGAAAGCTCAGTTTCTATGGAAGGGATAAATGAACTAAAAAAGAAAGGTGCCTCAAACATAACCTTTCATCAATTTTATGTTCTCTACTAAACCCTTGTCTTCGATATCTTACAAAATAATACCTCCCCTGAAGTTAATCCGGCAAACTGAAGCAGCTTTAGTATACAAATAACATTTGGGTGTCATCTTAAGAAACTAGTTTCCTCTGAAAATACAACCGTTTAATGTTCACCCAAAATTGTCTTGGTCTGTTAGGTATATACTTTTACACAAATTAGTTTGGACTTTCCAGTGAGACCATTATATTAACGAACGGATTTAACATAACCAAAATTCTTGTTTCTACACACCAAATGCGATCTATACATAAAAGAAATTAAACGTTCAAAAAGAGATGATGATGCAAATAACTGTTTTTCAAATGAGGTGTTGGTGGATAGTTATTTATATTTTGTTGTACTACAGCTATAAGTTCTGTAATTAGATTTCTATTGTCATCGGTTACTCCTTTAATTTCTTTTCCTAGGCTCTCAATCGCCTCGATTAATAATTACTGTTGTCGTTTTTGCTATTCATAACCGCTAAAATGTCCCTCTTTTCATTATTTAAAGCTTTTCGCCAAAAGATTTTGTCATTTAACATTATTCGATTTTCGCTTTGGCATTATAAAAGATTATATTCTAATAAATCTTAGACCTAACATACATACGTACGTAACATACGTACATGTACCTCAATTAATCGTTGAACGTAATATCATAAACGTCACTCGATTATAAATAAATGGTCGATTTTGTTTCTATACTTCCCATCGTGCTGTTACCGCCCATACAATTCATTTCATCTTATACTTTACATCCTTCGATTTTCTTGTCATATCGATTGTTATAAAGCCATAGGGATTGCTATAGCAACTTCCATGCTATAGAACATATATATTTAAATTATTTCAATGACATATCAAAAACAACAAATTCATTATAAATATGATTCAAGTTCGTATTATCTTGAGGAAATATGCATAAGAAATTTGCTTTATCTCTAATAAGCTGTTTTCGGATCGTACTATATGTTTGTGTTAAGTAAAAGCAATCCATTGCTTTATGCCTACCCTGTGTGAAGTAGTTCCACACCTCGTTCTGATCCTCTAATACATAGTCATCAAAATAATTACAGAACTTTGCTTGCAAACGTTACAACAGAAGGTTTGAATGTAGCCATTTGAAAACGAAATCTTTCTTTAATATAATTATAAATGTGTTGCTACTTGGGTTGTTCAAAGTTTTAGATAATATATACATATTTTCCCACATCCAGATTACAACACTGTAAATACCATCTTTATGCCGACGACTTTCAAGTATATATATCTTGTTCTCCAAGTGAACTACCCACATATATTGATAAATTGAATGAGGACTTGAGAGGAATTGTAAAGTGGTCAAATGACAACGGTCTGAAATTGAATCAATTTAAACCTCAATGTCTACGAATAGCTTATAAAGCAATTCTTTCATCTCTTAACTCTTGTTCCTGTCCCAACATACTTCTACATGGAATGATAATTCCTTTCAGGCACCTTTCAGACCGTAAAACATTTAGGTCTTATTTGTAATGAACATCTAACTTGGACGGAATACTTTAGTACTGTCTCTAAAAAGGCCTTTGCAACTTTACATTCTTCGAGTAGACTTAAAAATTTTCTTCACATCTCCCTTAAGAAAATACTTGTTCAGGTCTTAGTAATGCCTCATGTGGATTATTGCAACGTATTGCTTGCCAACCTGGATGATGTGCACACGTACCGGCTACAGCGCATTCAAAATGCATCAGTGCGTTTTATATTTAATCTTAAACATTACGATCATCTAACATCTTATTTCAATAGGCAGCAATGGTTAAAAGTCTCACAACGACTGGAGTGGCATTCTTTAGTGCTTATATTTAAAATTCTACGCGATCGGCAACCTTCCTATCTTTTGCAACGTTTTAAGTTCCTAAGCGATCATCACAACTAGGTCTCGCGCAAACGTATTACTTTCTATTCCTCACCATAACTCATCCTTTTATTCGAAGTTCTATACAGTTCCCGTATCCCGTAAGTGGAACGGACTGCCAATTTCCATTACAGACTCAACTTCATTAACAAGTTTTAAATCTATGCTTTACAGGCACCTCTTAGAGCAACACATCTAAGATATGTTTGAATAGTATTCTCTCAAATCGTCAAATTCTATCCAATAAATACTTGTATCCCTTTAGCTGTCAATGTAAATTTAATTGTAAGTCGATAATGTTAGTTTATATAAATTCTCATGGTACTAATTTCATTGCATTTTTACCTACATTGTTCGTGTTTATGTGTGTGTGCGTGTGTATGTGGTTAGTGAATTATAGATTATCTAAATCTGTAGTGTTTTGTTTTGTTTCCTCTCTTTAATTTTTTGCTTTATTTTGTATACATTTAGGAACTTTGTTTCATTATAAATTTCTTCCATCTGAGTAGCGTTTACCACAACTGTTAATTACTCTCTCTGTATTCATGGTTGGGTGGTAGAAAAGGCCGTAAGGGCCGTAACCTCGCCATGTAAAAGAAGACATAAATAAATAAATATTAATTCGATACGTGATACAAATTATTATCAACAGGATATAACGTGGCGATATTACACCACAAGAAGCACTTCTTGTCATTATTTTGGATATTGATCACTGTTTTCTTGTCACACACCCACTCAGGTAATTCAATATAAGATGATCCAGTGAAATGTTTTAGTTTACTCCTGTGATTTGCAACGTATGTGCAGGATTAATACACTTTTAGTCGCACGTTCTTTTTGTTGTGTTGCTAGATTTGAAAACACTTTCTCTATCTTCACCTGTAACCCATCAAATTTCACTATTGTTTGTGTACCCGAAGCCACATAAAATAATAGTTCTTTATAACCACGGCTTTTGCTTGTGGAGCAAGCAATCACAGGCGGTTACAATTACTTTTAGAAAGGTCTTAATAAATGTTACTCGAGACAAAATTCAATTCAAACTCCCCAGAACGGCTCCAAGGCTTTAAGAAGGTTGAACGAATAGGATGTTATGGAGGGAGAGAGGAGAGTGGATCGGAATCTCTCAAATTTCAATGATAAAATACAAACTAAGTTCTGATACCGGGAGTAGTCGTCACAAGTTCCATCACCACTGCCCATATGAAGAACTGACATAATAAAATGTGTCCTGTTCCCCCCATCAATCGGATATTCTGCGCCTCTATAAAGAGAAAGGTGCATGTACGAGAATCGAATCCAGTTACCGGGCGATGGAATTTGCCAGACTCATCCCTAAGAGTTTTCTCTAACGACTTAGTGCTCCTTGGTTCTCTAGGGCTGAAAAAAAGTACTCTATGTTCCTGTCCTGTGTGACTGAGAATTACACTTATACCAAAATTGAATTGATCTGAGATAACCGTACGAATTTTGAAATGAAACATGTGAATTGGATAACAGCAAATAAACTTTATAAGAGATTCAACTAAAACAAAACAATAGAAATAACAAAACAAAGAAGTACCAGAGGATGAAGTCCCCTGGCGGATTTGTTGGAAAGTGAACAAAATCAACTTTTAGTACATTTACATTCTTGACTCCAGTTTGAGAGATGGTAAGTTTTACCTGAAAGCCTGAGGTATTGAATTATTTGCCCAGATGATAGAAATTACACGTTTCTTCTTCTAGCCAACACACTTATTATAAAGGAGCTGATTTAATGTTATATTTGTAAGCATGTTTCACATTGATATAGCTTCTTCTGCACTATCAGAAAATACAGAACGTTAAAGTGTAATATAGTCTCGACATGACCGCTATGATATCATCACAGATATTTACAAAAGAAAAAAAAATAAAGCAGTTCAATTGTTCTTTGGTTGCCTTGCAACTAGACTGAGGGGAAACAAAATACAATAATACCGTATTGTTTAGTGGGCTCAATATGATCCGATACGCTCCTACGTACAAGGTACAATCGGCATAAAAGAAAAGGTTTACAAACAGCTAAATTACACATTATGTGGCTAGAAGGCGTTTTAGACATTTTACAGACTATTACACGTGCGTGTTTTTATTACAATATTATAGATCCAACCCTTAATAGTACTTCTAAAAATTGACATCGACCCGTTAGTCACTCAATTGCATATGCATTACTCATAAGTGATGGGAAGATAGAAAAACAAAATTGCCTACGAATTTAATTGGTTAGAAGATTGGATCAAGATTTTAACGAAATAAGAAAAAACAATAAAAGAAATTATGGGGTGAGCTTTGAAAGTTGGGAATTAGAAATCTGAAACGATAGTGGGGTGACTTGCATGCTACTGGCTGACTTTAGCTTAATTATGAGATGCGAAGAACAAACTAGGTAGGTTAGCGGCACCGTTAGCCGTCTCCGCTGACAGACTGAGTTAAACACAATAATACAAAAAAAATACACAACCCTTTTTAAAAACACATTGCATTGAGGAATAGATATGTACTCTTAAATCTAAGCACACTTTATTCTATAGAAATCTAAATTATCGTTTCTAAATACTACCTACTTATTGCAAATATTGGCCAATATTAGCTGCATAAAAAAAAATACACTCGACAACAAGATGCAAATTGCAGGACAAAATTGAACACGTATATTGCGGGAATCAGCTGATCGACATTTGCTCTGCTTTGAGCTAATTTCTATTTATTCGTTCTTATTATCTTTGTAATGAAGAAAAAAAGTAAAAGCTGACAAATATCGTAGTGGGCCACGCCCCCCCAA
The DNA here is from genome assembly GCA_022664845.1 of Lepisma saccharinum. Classification (NCBI taxonomy): domain Eukaryota; kingdom Metazoa; phylum Arthropoda; class Insecta; order Zygentoma; family Lepismatidae; genus Lepisma; species Lepisma saccharinum. Next base: position 27,611 of record JAGDQP010004069.1, on the reverse strand, counting down.
AACCATGAAGTATTCCAGATGAAGGTTCCGTTAAGGAGAGACAATATGACAAGAAAAATACAATGTTTACACGGTTGGGATGGTGATCCCACTAACAAACATCTGAAAGCAATACTCATAAATTTCAGGTCACTAGAATATATCAGATACACAAACAAAACACATTACTTAATCGTTACGATATTATATGAAATTTACACTGGCTACATTAAGAAAACTAATCACAATCGAATAGGTGAATAAAGGTTTTTAGCCTATGAACTTCGTCAAAAGATTACTTGGTGCAGCTGACGATTGTATGAATAATCATTTTGATTTTTTTTACAAGTTGGCAAGTAAACCACTTTCTTTGTATTTAGATATATAGAGACAGATAATGGTAAACACTTATAGAATTTCATTATATCTGTCAAAATAATTGTTTGAATGGTTTCTCTAGAACACGGTAAATCACAGAAACATTTACCAAAAGCAGATTTGACATCACGTTCCTCCAAATCGTCTACGTCGGCATAAGCCGGAACGAGAATGATAGCGTTCCTGACCCAGAAGCTCAGTTCTATCACGAAAGTTTATTGCCGCGTTGCTGCAATTGTTTAGGTAATGTCCGGGGACAAAATAGGACTACGAAAGTAGAAAATGTGGTGCGGATATCAACATTGTGACTTTGGAGAGTTTACTCCCCCACGGATTGACAGTTCTGGTTCCTCAAATAGGCAGTTTCTTCAATCTGCGTCTGGCCCTTGCATGTATGACGCAACAATATAATGATAATTTGTTAGGTCCTACCTGATTGTCCGGAAACCTCCAAATAAATACTTTGACATTCTCTGGCCTGGATCCTGCTCCTTCTAATGTCCACCAATGTAACTTGTGAGCCACTGTAGCATAGTCCCACACCTGAGGCTTGAGGCTCGTTGTTACTGACCATACTGGTCCACACACACAGATGCTGAGTTTGTGTACAGATGCATTGTCATTTACACAATTCAATTTTCGGCTTGTATCAGCGTATTGAACACGACAAGTAAACATATTCAATAAAAAGAAAATTGGAATCAACACTGAGAAGCAAACTGATGAAAAAGGTTTTTCGAAGACTAGGGCGCACTAAACGCGATTTAGCCACTCATGAAAATTAGTATCTTAACACGTAAAAATAATTATTAGGATATGTGTGACTACCGAATCACGCTTCACTCGAAGTTATATCGACGAGATCTTCGAAACTTCGAACTGTTCTCCCTTCGAAAAATCCAGCCTTGCCCTTGTCTCCGGGATGACCCACTTTCTTCCTCCTCCTGACACTCAAAATTTCAAAAGGATCCATTCCTTTGCTATTACTGTTGTTTACATGCCGTTCTGGTGTGTATTTCATTCGACAAACCGTTGCTGGTGTCCCCTTAGGTGCGAAATCGGTACGTGCTTCAAGTAAGATGTACAGGATTCTTTCTTCGTCGGTGGTCACATACAGTGTCTCCTGATTCCAGACCTAGTCCTCGACTTGTCGGCGACAACTGCATTTACAGGTCTATAAAATGCACTGTAGCATATTCTTTGTAAGTAGGGAAGTCATTAGCCATTGTAAGGCGCTGTCTTTCTCTTTTCAAAATTGCTTCCAACGTGCAGCCGGTTGAACTTCTGTCGTTTGTTCCTTTATTCTTGAAGAAATACCAAAAATGAAATGGGATTCAAAATGCAACAAATAGAAAAAGACGGTTTTGATTTAATTAATCCGATTTTCAAATAAAAACTCATTGTGACTCAATGACAATAACAATTATGCATAAATACGATGATGTGAGCTGTTACAAATACCTCCCCTTCCAAGATGATCTAAGGTTTCGATGAAAGTTGGAATCTTAGATCATCCAGAGATATCTCAAGACTAACAGAACAGCATCATCGACACAAAAGAACACAAACACTGGCAAAACAAAATTATAGATGAAATTACAAACACACTCAAAGGAAGATGTTGCATTAATATGCACAAGCAAATACATAACAATCAAGAATATACCAAATATATACGAAGGGATTAAGATACACACAATCAACACACAAAAACAGAACTATAAAAGCAAAAACAAATACAATACATCACAATAACAGAAATAGATAGTGAATGCAATTAAGATACACGAAACATATTTATATGCGTAGAACAAAATATCAAGCTAATTCATAACAGAGCAAAAATTATAAGATTTACTTGGACGATATTGTTGTACCATCGAAATATTTCTTTCAAGATTTCACATTGAGGTTCGGGATATCAATCATACAACTCGCCCCACTTCATACGCTGGTTGGAATTTCTGTCAACTTACAACTCATACTATGCCTGGATTCTTCCAAAATTTTCCGCTCTCCGAGGTTTTTTTTTCGTAGGCACGACAAATTTTACCTGTATATCTGTGGGAGCTGTGCTCGCTTCTACCGTGATAGACTTCAATGAATTAGGCTGGATTGGTTCCTCTTCACATTCGCGCTGCACTATCGTGTACTATTGGAGGAAGTCGAAAGCACATCTTGGAATTGGAGTAGTGGATCTTCATCGGCGCTTGAGAATAATTGTACTAGTAAACACTTCTGGTTGCTTAAGAGAGATCATGTGGTCCACTTACATATTGGGGACTTCGTCGGCTTCTCCGGCATCGTTACGGGAAGACAAGACGGAATTTCTTGCTCTATACTGAAGGCGGACTGTGGGGGTGCGTTTAACATCATTGAGTGCGCATCTCCTGCCCAAAAACATATCTACGCCTAAGAGCATTAGTGTGAGTCCCTTGACTCTAACAAATCAGAAGCCATCCTTTTGGCTCATACTCAAACAAAAAAATATAAACGGAACTTCCCCAATAGAGTCTACAAGTGACCTCTCGTTTGCAGTCTAGAAAACTCTTAAACAGCTTGCCGGAATGGACTTCCACTTCATCTCCTTCATTAAACTGGCTTCACTCTGGTTGTCATTTTTCGAAAGTGAGGCTTCAATCTCCTTGCAGAATATTTTCATTCCCCGGAACTCAGGTCATGTTTTGTTTCTGGGAATAGAAAAAGTAGATTAGTGCGGATACATCGAGAAAGGTCATGTGAATGATGGGTGATGGCATAGTTGTCGACGCGAGCCTTCAAGTTCAATTTCCTCTATTTTTTTGTTTGATCGGTCAATTCTGGGGCACCCGATATGGATCTATCAGATTCGGGCGGATCTCGGGTTGCTTGGTTTTGATTTCGATCTCTTGATCTCCTCCATCGACATCGATATCTATGGTTACGGTTGCGTTGCAGTCCTCTGCCTGCTTGTTGGATATGCCTTTGTCGTGAGTAGTTGGGCCGGTTTTATCCCCGATGTGGATATTGTCTTCCCGGCGCTCCAGCTCTATCTCCAGCGTCTTCTGGATTGACCGTATCCGCAGAAGCGAGATCACTCCCCACGTCCTGTTCCCTGTCTCGTCCGCCCCTTGTGTTACCACCATAAGGGTGCGTCCTCCGAGAGGGTCTATTTCTTGTATTCGTTGACGGTGGTGGGGAATGTATGTATTTGACATTTGACGGTCTAAATCTCTGTTGATTGAACCCTCCCCGAAGAATATAATATTTTTATGTGTCATTAAATGCACTACTCACGCACTTCTCATTACATTTTTGTTTCTCGACTCTTGGCTCAACACTGCGTACTGCTGTAATGTGTTTAGATATATTAACTTTTGAGATAGATTTACTACAGTATTCGCAAGTCACTTTATTCATTTTTTGGGAGGGAAACAAACTAGATATAATACAATTTCGTTTGCACTAACCTTCCTTTAAACGTTAATAGCACAGTAGTGTTTGAATACTGTTCCGTTTCACACGAAGAGAGCACTTGATATCTATTGAATGTAGAAGAAATGGTAGCAAACTGCTAACTACTAGTACACACCCAACACTAACATTCTTTGAAACACTTATAACACAGTCACTATCCCATATTAGGAACCTATATGATATTAGGGCACTATTCGATATTAGGAACCTATCCGATATTAGGGCACTATCCGATATTAAAAACCTTTGGGGGGGGGTTTGAACGACAGGAAATAAGCATTAAGTGGTACTTTACCTCTTAAGACTTTACCCCTTTACCTCTTACCTATAAGAAAACAGATTTTGCATACAACTCTCATTTTGTGTGGTTCAATATTCAAGCACTTAATATCTATGTCTTAGTGGCAAGTGACGTGACACGTGCCATGACAAGTGACACGTGTTGTGACAAGTGGCGTGACACATGACATGACAATTGATAAGTGGCAAGGATCTAATTCAATTAATCAATATGGGTGACTAAAAATTTAAAAAAAATAGAAACGACTCGGCTAGAATGTAAGGTACTATTCCAGTATTCGCCTGATACAAGATTTGAAGTATAAACACTTTCTTGTGGTTCTCAGTGTAAATCAGCATACCAATAGATGATATATAAATGCTTATGCGTGCTTCACTATATTGCTAAATCAAAATGAAAATGGCTCTGACCTGCAAAGTAAGGTACCATTCCGATATTCGCCTGATATGTTATCAGGATTTGAAGCCTAAACATTTCCTTCTGATTCGCAGTGCAGTGCTATGCAATATCAATAACGTTTAGATGCTAATGAGTCTACATAGGAAAAGAAGTAATTATATAAACACTTCAGACCACATAATCGTATTTCTAAATCAGTGTTGCCAAATCTAAAACCTAAAAAAAATATTCTTCCCTGTCTCGACTGCAACTAAAGCTCTATGTATGAAAAGTGTGAAGCTTTAATAGCTAGAAGTTATTTAGTGATAAAATTAGCAACACTGCAAGAAGCAGTAAATGGTGAAACACATTATAAGTAAACCATATGAGGAACCTTTGGAACGAAATCGTAATTTGTCATGGTCATTACCATACATTTTGAACTTTTTGGCTTAGTCTCGTGCCGGAAATTAGCATTAAATGTTAAAATACAATATATCCAGGTGGCTGTGAAAACAGATTTTGGTACTATTTTAACACTGCATTATTATTGTGCTTGTATTGCAGTTTTGTAATTTAACTAAGGTTAAACGCGAGAATGTGAAGGCACTTCATAGGCACAACAAACTCACATTCAACAATTAAAATGATAAGAAGAAATTTATTTTCAGTGCTATAGTTTTAATTATAACCACCCATCCCTTTAAATGTTGATGCTATTTCACTTGTAGGAACTTACGTACTATTCCTCAACAATCAATGTGCTTACATTAATACGAAACTCAGAGCAGCAGAGTGTAAACACCCAAAAATTGGCATTGCTTATCGTAAAGAATATCTATAAGAACACACTTTAATATCCATTTATTTTTATAAGTTTACTTAGCTCTTAGAGTTATCTCTCGGCCACAAATGTGACTAATATTTGTGAGTTGGTAAATGATACCAAATGCTGCAAAATACTTTTGGGCCTTTTGCAGAATATATAAAATCTTAATAATGATCTCTTAGATGTGTTGAACAATGATGTTACACAATAACAATATTCTACAAATTGCAATTTGAATTTTGAACTTATTTCAAGGCATTTAGATAGGGCTATTATTTATCCGGCTTCAGTGCAGATAGTTTGCGATTTCATGTACTGTCCGGGCTAGCGCCTGCGGTAGGGTTTATCGACGGCAGTGATTCCGCAAGACCCTGCCACACCAATTTCTCAAAATACCACCAAAATTTAAAAAAAATGGGTGAAAAATCGATAGAAATTCTGCAAAACTCCACTTACACCCTCCCAATTTTGACTTTATCCCCCCAAAAACGTAAAATTCTGGCGGAATCACTGTTACCAAACGTGCTATTTTAAGAGTACATGAACTCTTCTTTAGGACAACTTTGTACTCTCTTTTTTTTAGTGGAGTACTATTTTGTGTTCCTTTTTCGTTGAAAGTTATAGGAATAGATATATTATTAAAGATTACTTGATCAATTAAGTTTGAAAGTAAAATCTTAAAAATAATATATACTGAAAAGAATATATACTTAAAAATAGTATATATTAATTTCTTATATTCATTGAAATTGCCATTTGCTTTTAGAGTTACAAATTATCAAGCTCAACACCATAGGGTTTCAACAGCGAGTACCAAAAACTCTTGTCCCCTGTTCCTTTCCAATTAAAGATCTGCATTGCAAAACATTCCAAGTCCATTTTCTTCCTTTCATTTTTTTTCGTCGGTATCTATATTTTAAGGACTACCAGGTATATGCATAAGTTTTTGCCGTTTTTTTGGTAAAGAAAACACGTAATTTTCAAGGTAAATTAATTTTGTTTTATTCAAAATATTGGCCGTCGGCTTCTACACATTTCGCCCATCTTTCAGGTAATTGATGCATACCATGCCAGAAAAACTGCTTGTCTTTTGCGGCAAACCATTCGTCGAGCCATTTTCCAACGTCTTCGAAATTGCTGAAGTGCTGAAGTGCTGCTCTGCGAGCGCGTGCTCCATTGATGCGAAGAGTTGATAGTCAGATGGCGCCAGGTCTGGGGAATACGGCGGGAGCGGAAGGATGTCCCATCCAAGGGATTTCAAGGTGTCTTCCACTGGTTTTGCTGTGTGAGACGGCGCATTATCGTGTAACACAATCACTTTGCCATGTCTTTGGGCCCATTCCGGTCGTCTTTCGATCAATGCGTGATTTAAATTAATCATTTGTTGGCGATAGTTGTGCATTAACGGTTTGGCCGGGCTTCAAGGGTTCATAATACACAATACCGCTCTGGTCCCACCAGACACAAAGCATGGTCTTCTTGCCGAAGCGATTTGGCCTTGGTGTTGAAGTACCGGCTTCGCGAGGTGAAAGCCACGATTTTTTCCGCTTCGGGTTTTCAAAATAAATCCATTTTTCGTCACCCGTCACAATTCGATACAAAAAGGATTTTCTTTCGTGGCTGGCGTTGAAGCAGCATTTCACAAGTGACTTTGCGATTTTCCATTTGACGTTCATTCAAATCGTGTGGGACCCATTTACCCAGTTTATTGATCTTCCCCATTGCTCGTAAACGTTTGGTGATTGTTTCTTGTGACACATGTAATGCTTTGGCCAATTACTGTTGAGTTTGAGTTGGGTCATCCTCCAATAACACCTGCAATTGCTCGTTTTCGCACTTTTCTGGTCTACCAGAGCGCGCACTGTCTTTCACATTGAAATCACCACTTTTAAATTGTCGAAACAATGTCTCACATGTTCTAATCGATGGAGCGTGTTCACAATATGTTTCTCCCAGCGCACGATGACTTTTTCTTTTGATTAAATAAGAAAAGCAATGCGTGCCGCAAATGTTCTTTTTCAGGCACAAACTTCGACATGATCACTGAACGATAAAACAAAGACGCTAGTGTTTGGCGGACTCAACTTGTGTGTGTTTGTAGTTTAATGTCAGACGAACAAAATGACGTACGTGTCAAATGAATACGCTGCTTACTTTTCGCTGGCGCCATCTCTTAGGTAAACCGGAAACTACTTATGCATACATCTGGTATTCACTTTCATAATATTACATCCTAATTCGAACTCAAAACCTTTTTTACATACAAAATAATTTCAATAGAATGGAAAGAATGACATCCCAAGTCCTTGGACGTTTTCGTCCCTCCTGAAAAAGGTACTCCGGTGGACTTCGGATGTTTTTCAATTCCGGTCTTCAATTTTAGGATATAAAGAATCCATGATATTGCTGTAATTTTTCAAGCAGTTTGGGGGGGGGGGCACATTATTTAAACATGATCACGTTAAACACACATTGAGTAAAGCTAACATATTAAACAATCATTTCGTCGTTTAACATAACAAATAGTTCGAAAGTTATATTTTTCTTGTAACATCAATGTTAAAAGGCTCGCAGACAAATAAAAAATATGAATATTAACCAAGTATTGCTGGAAGCATTTTAGTACTATATTTCCCGTGCTCCAGGACCTGCACAGGAACAAATCACGAATACCGGCCATAGCCATTTTTCGTCGTTTCAGTAGTAAATAGATTCTGTTCTAGCAAATAGAGTTGTTAGTGTGTTTCTCGGAGGCAATGGTCAATGGCGTATTTGTGAGGGGCTCAGGAGGAGATTATCAACGACGCACAAACGCTTTGCTTCAGCGCTATTAACAATAGAACTAAGGCAGCACGATGCCCTCAAAGACTTCAAATATACATATTCCAAAGCTGTGCAATTGACGCGCAAGGGATTCCCCAAGGAACATAAGGTATTTCCAGGCATCCTCAGGAATTAATCTGGGTCGAAATGAGTACGCATAAGACGACTTTCCGTATAAGTACAGATGATAAACGTAATTACTTACATCTAACCGGGCAATGACCAATGCCCCGAAGAGGGAGGAAACGAGTCACGTTAGAAATATAGTTCTCCTATCTTTTAGCTCATTGTTTTCACTTTCAGTATTCAATCGCCGTCACTAGGCTCAAGCGTTCCCTTATCTTCTCTAATCCACTTTCGTAAGTATTTCTTCAATTTCCTACCTCACTTTGAACACTGACAATAACAATATTTTTTTACTGATAATAAGTATAGAAAACGTTCGTTGAAGTGTATGGATTTTACTCCTCTTTGTTAAGCAACTACGCATTATTTTCTTTAAAAAAAATCGTCATGCAAAGGAAATCTGTTTGACACATTGACTTGCCGCAAACGAATTATTGTTACTTGCTGGTAACCAATCCCAATTCATGGTTATGTTGACCTACCTTTATTTTAGAGAATTTCTGGGAATCATCTATTTGATTTGGGGAATCCATTGCAGAATGCTGGAATACGCATATTTGGATTGAGTATGTTGCAAGTACCATGCCGTCTCAGTTCTATTGTTAATGGTATTGGAAATATCAAGCTGTGATGTTCATTTTTCAACACTTTGCGCTGCACATAAGTGCTATAGCGAAGCATTTGGCAACAATAGGGGGATGATCATTCGTTTTTCTTACTTTTATGTTGTCGGCGTTGTCTTGAGACACCCTGTATTTATAAAGTGTACTTTCTTCAACTTTAGCCATATGATAACAAAAGTCTGGGATCGAGAAAAGTCCGAGATATTAGGTTATTTCAATACACTAGCGATATTTGGGTTTAGCAATAATAACAATAAAACATACTATTATTATTTTTTTCTCTGTATATTCTAGCATTATATACCGACTAGCCGTGGCTCAGTTGTGAGGGAAATGCCGGGATGGTACCTTCAAGATAGACCCTGACCGACGCCTTACCACGCCCTTTCCCCTTCCATTTCCCGGCCTGATTCTTACATGCCTAAATATAATTCTAAATTCTAGGAATATACCGTATAGTTATCACAAAAGAATACTATAATATGCATTTACCTTTGAAGTATTATTTGCAAATTTTGCAGTAAATTTCTAGTCACACAGAAATAGTCTAGCAATTTGCCTGATGTTCTCTTTCGAACTGAGTTACCTATTATTATGAATATGGTTAATGTGCCCGGAGTTGACTTCTCAAAATATGGTAGACTCATCTTTAGGCATTTCAGATTACTATAAGTTGTATTAGGGAATGGTAGTTTTTCTGGTTAGAAAAACTTATTAATTTACTTGATACTTTGGCTGTATGCTATAACTTTTATGTTGTGTGAAGTGATATGAATTTTACGAGTGCTCCTAGCGACCTGACCCCGGGAACCAGTTCTCAACATACCACCCTCTTGGACCAATGGTCTCACTCATTTCTATAAAGAGAATGCAATAAAGTGTTTTCCTCATATCACACTCAGAGAGAGAATGGAATTAAGCTTCGGGTATCTGATGGTCAATCCAATGGTTCCCGCCTTCCAGCATCCTAGCACTTGCAGCCTCAGAAGAAATTTCCAACCTTTCACCCCGTAAAAGAGAACCTAACGGCACTACCAATTCAAGTCTCTCTATGAACTGACGGGTGATGAACCAATGATAAGCATAGCAACAGAAAGGTCTACTCTAGTTCGAAATTTCCGATTTCAGTAATCCTTGACCTTCCAACAAATAAATACCATCATCGGGAGTTATCTCAGGAAGAGACGAAGAACATGAGAAACGAAAAATTTATTTATTATACCAGTGAGTTTATTTACAAAGGAGTATGAACTGAATGGTCTCCAATCCACGTTCATCGATGCGAAGTTCTTGCTCTTGCCTACCGATATGCGTGCTTCAGAAATTACTTCTTAATCATAGCAAATACGCGTGATTCGTGTATTTGAGGATTACATACGATCAAGCCTAGCCTATCTAAGAGAGAAAAGGAAACGCAAACTAAATCTTTTGTCCCATCCAAGCTCACAATTTTTAAAACTCCGCTTACACACGTAGTAAGCTCTTCATTCATCCCTTTACCGCAGACCGAAATTAGTCCTTGGCGAAATATAATCATAAGCTTTTATAAATGATTTGAAAATCCTTCAAAGTCCCGAGAGCGGCAGTAGCTCTCGGAACTTAGTTTTAAACTCTGATTAAGAATACTCCGTCCGAGAAGCGGTAATAGCTTTCAGGGGTTATTGTTAAACACTTCCCTAACTTATTTGGGTCCTAACTGTTTGAAATTGTGCTTATTACCTCTGAGGGAAACTAAATGACTAAATATCGTACCTAAAACTAATTTAAATTTCTCTATCTCATAAAGGAGTATGAAAAGTTTCAAGAGTATGCTCAGTAAAGTCCGGACACAATCTCCATTTGTTCCGTTAAACGACATAATCTCCTCCCTTGAAATTAGACTACGTACGACCTGTCAAATAATAAGAAATCAATTCCCCGCTCAACGCACAATTGGCAATTCCCTCAGAAAGCTTAACATAGAAACAATTCGAATCACATATACCAGTGTGCTGCTCTCCCTTCCTCTTTCCTCTCCCAGAAAAGTGTTCGCCGAGCGCCTTTCGTCCCACCCAGCGGTGAAACTGCCTTCTCGATAACTCGTACCACTGCTCTGTCTTGAAAATGACACTACTTTCGAGAACGCTCTGAACGCATGAGAGACTGAAGTTACAACAAGGCGCGTTTCCCACCGTTGAAGTCCATTTATATTCTCAAACGTCGCCGTTGAAATTCAAACGCACATATACTGTCACAGTCGGACGTCTGTGAGGCACCAGTCTTCTGCCGGCGTCGCGTCAGCGCAGCTAGGACAGCCCACTGTCTCTTTTTCCTGCCCATGAGTGGTCGGTTCAACAGTGGTCGGTTCAACATGTTTGTCCCAGCCTAACAATTTCACCACAGACGGCCATATGGCTATAAGAAACGGGTTTAGTTTGCCATAAGAAAGCATAAATGGTATACACATATTTAGTTTCATTTTAACCGTTGCTCTCATCATGATATACGGTGTTAATTTTCCAACACTAAATAATCCCAGTGGCTGTTCTAAGGTTCGAACACAGGAACGTTCCGCACTTCTCGTTGGTAGCTCTTTGTCTCATCCCCTCATCCATGGATCCACGTTTTGAGATTGCTGCTCTTTTACGGTATCTATATTAACAGGGAGTCTAGAATGGAGTTGTTACGCGCTGTTGATCATCATGTACAAATAAAAATAAAGAATACTGTCCTTTTTTCTTTTTTATGTGCAGTTTCTTTCCTTAACACCTTGATCATCTCTGCACTATTAAATTTGTATTTCTCAATAAGTGTAATATGTCGCCTTAGAAAACACACATAAAGCGAAATCTATGTCATAGATTAACGCCCTATTAACGAAATTAAGTGTTCATTGAAATACAGTTTAAAATTCAATGTTTTCAACATGCAAACGAGAACATGAAAAATGTAGTTAATTTCATTGTATTTGCTTGCTTCATATATTTTTCACTACAGATTTCTGTAAAAAGACAAATGAAATTAAGAGATAAATAAGTTTTAATGTAATAAGCATACTTTAATATTAAAGAGTTATAACCCTCGGACAGAATTCGGCCCATACAAACGCTGGCGCCCACATTTCAACCGTAGGTGTAGAGTTAGGCTAAATAAAGTACCGAGTGAAGTCCGACGAACCTAACTGATATTTACAATTGATTTTGTATTATCTATAATGAACAAATTTATGGCTAGTGTAGATGTATCGTGACTATCACTGATTTTATTTGTAATTGTTTTCTGCTGACTGTCTCAGATAGTTGGTGGCCCTCCTTCTTCTCGACTATTCTTCCCGTCATATTCCCGTCTTGGTTAGGACATGGTCGGCATTTTCCTCAGGCCCGACCAAATCCCAACCCCATAGTCGGGTCAAGGGAGGCAAAAGACTTTCCCACCCTTTTGCCAACCATTTTCACAAAATGTACTGGTGTGATTGGTACACTGCAAGGATTAGTTTAAGCTAGATACATCACTCCTAACTTCGTTCTTAAGGCCACTTTGACAACAGGCTTTTTTGCCTAACGTGCCCATTTGGCGTCGGTCCGTCGGTAGACCGCCCTTAAATGCTACTTTTTCCAACTGTCACACCATCAACGCCGGGCCGATGCTGGCAAAAATTGGGCCGTCGGGGTTGGGGCGCATTTTCTTCACTGGAATATGTCTACTGTAAGGTTTCACTACTTTTAAAAGCATTGTATCATTGCATTGTAAGCAAAGGGTACAGGGTTTGATATAAAGTAATGGTTCACTTTGTCCCAGGCCTTTTCCATTTCACCAATTCTTTCGTCTTCATCCATTCGGCCTGAGCTAAAGTTGCTTAAAGGCCTTAAAATAAAATTGTACTTTTACTTGCATATAGATTTATGCAATATGTACGAAAGGAACAACTTATCAGCATATTTATATCCAGATTGCACAACAAACTTCTATTACAGTAGCTGATAAAATATTGGAATGGTGATTATCCAAATATATGCTTTCCACTTAGAATATTGTACAATTTCTATCATTCGAATGCTTACCGAATCAAACACACAGAATTTAAATATTCACCTCCAATCCGGCTTTTTTTTTTCGTTTTAACATCGTTAGCAAATACAAAATATATGAGAATGATATGTGGAATTCCGTCATGTGCCTCATACAAAATTCCCTAATATTCGAAATACATGCTATCAAACCAACACAATTACTGGATAATGGAAATGACACCAGGGAGAGCAAAATTGTCCTTCGATAGAAACTTCGAAAATTACATTTAGTCTTATTTCAAATTGAAATGCCACAAGTCCTATATTTTAGGCATTTTGTTGAAAAAAAAAATGACTTTCCCCAGAGCGAACTATTTCTCGTCGGAAAATTCCATATAATGTGACATAATTATTCTATGATTTGCCAACACTGCTTCCATCTCTTCGTCGGAGCCGCGGAACAATCGCAAAACGGAACAAGCTCGAATCGGAATAATAGCGAAACTTTCATTTTAGTTCCTTTCGCGATTGTCGATGTCGCTCTAATTCCGCTTCGCGCTTATTCCGTTCGCTTTACTTCCTTTCGCGCTTGTTCCGTTAGCGTTTACTTTACTTTCGCGCTTATTCCGGTGAGCCTCTTCGTCCAGGCACGATTGGTCGAAATCTGGCGTCAAGTTCACTAAGCTAAATTCTATTGGACCAGTCAGTTTGTACTTATTTGCATGGTAATGTGCCAGAAGTCCAGCTACGGTGGCCCTGCGGGCCCATAGCATTTACTTTCTTGCTTGCTTGCTTGCAAGGTAGCAATGCACAAAAACAAGGTTGGTGCAACGAGACATCATTAAAGTAACTTGAGTCAGTTATAAAGCGTCATATAGGAGTTATGAAAAAGGAGCAACTTTCTCATAAAAAATTAATTCACATTCTTCAATGAAAAATAATTACAGTGAATTCAGCGCTGAAGAACCATTATAATTATAGTAAACATAGTGATTGCCAGAGGTCTATATTTGTTTAGTTAGTTAAGGAAATACTATACAATTAGCAAAATTAAGAAAACTAAATGAGATGAAAGGATTAAAATAACGAAATTTCTTGTCGTACCGCCTAGGAAACAAATTAATATTTAACGGTCAGAATTTAGAGGCGATGGAACATTCCATCAAGATATACAGGTAGTTATAAGCATTTTGCTCTTATGTACTGTAAATACAGGAATTAATCAAAGTACATTTTTATCTGACATTGGTATGTACTGATATACTAAAATGCTTGTTATTAAAAATCATCCTGTATAGTCCGACAGCTAAATGAGGTTTTTGCTCTGAACTCAAAATTTATATATAAAGCTTGGAAACGAAAATGGATGATGACTCTTTGTCATTCTTGAAAAACTCCCACAATAAAAAAATGGCGTCCGCCGATAACGGCACTTTTGAACACGTTGTGCTATATCATTGGATAATGTCAAGTGACAACTAAAATTTTAGTATAAAGTAATTTCACTGCCGATAACTTTAAAGTAGCGTGTATTTGAGATGAAAATGCCTGACAAAATTTCTAGATGGCGTCTTTGGAGAACGTGACTGTTCAACTCATTGTGCCGTACAGCAGAACAATATAATATTTTACACCCCCAATTTTGGTATTAAGTATTTTTATCGTTGATAATTTTTAAAATATAGTTGAGATGAAAATGGCTACTGACACTATGTCATCCTTGGGCAACACACACAGTTCAAGATGGCACCAGACATTGAGTTATTCCGCAAGGATGTTTGCTCGTAGGTTGCGAAACAAGTTTAATACTCAATATATTAGTTAATACACAAATGAAAGCGAAACGTCCTTTCGCTGAATAAACAAACACAAAATGTGTAGGAGAAAGTGGAGTAAGAAATCCCGTACACTGGCGGATAATGCCGTACACGAAGTTGTATTAGACCTACGCTTTACAACGGTCACACCGGTACAGTCCACCTGAAGTAGACATGCCGTCTATACATGCTTCGTGAGACGATTGCTGCAGACGTGGTATTCAATCCAATCTTCTATAAGATCTTCATACTGTTCACTACACACCAAGCAATAATATACACGTTTCTTCAAAGTCTTGAAGTGTCGATATCTCGCACAAGTTTGTCCTGATGCTTTGTTTTAAGATTTTTCCTTATGGTATATGCTGCAACTTGATCAGAGCCGCCGTGAACTTCTCTCATGGTCAAAGGCTTTATAGGAGTTGCCTTATTATTGTTGTATTTATCCAAAAGCCTGAGTTTCACTGTGGTTGAAGTTAAAATTTCTGAAATTTATTGGTGTCTCATTTATCGTCTCTGAGTTTCACAACTACTTTCGGCAATGCTAGTGTTGAAATATAACACGTCGTATAGGTACTAGAGTCATTTGAAAGTTTCATTTTCACTGCGTACGTTCTTAGCCGACCATGCTATATTTGGGTTAAACGATCATACCACATTTTGACGAAACACATTGAACTAAAGGTCCATCCGAATCCACCATTTAGCACCCTTGATTGTGCCGTTGTACCGTTTGATGCGCCGTTGTTGCTATCCGAATTGAGCGGCGTAGGGCGTAAAGGGTGTGTATCGACGGCACATCTTGTGTACACTTGGATGTAACGTATCCACCGTTTGTGCGGCTAGAAGCCGTGTTTGAAGAAGGAAAAAGTAATGTGTTGATTTGAAGATATTAAATTTGTGTGTGTGTGTTTTAGTTATTTTTTAAGTTAATCAACTTTTCTTAATAGTTGGATAAATTTGCGCTAATAAATGCAATCGTTTGTGGAAACCAGTTGTTATGACTTACGGTGATTTGTGACCCACGCAATACATAACTGATTTCAGATCAGTTTCATTAGAAATAATGATCAAATTTTACTTTGGGGGCTCTAAATGTGTAAAATTTACAGGAGAAATGTAATGTTTCCAAAGCGTGTGGAAGAGTTGAAACGCAAAATAAAACAGTTTCAAATTATGAAATGAGAGTGAAAGAGCGGAAAGTACGTTGGAGTGTTAAAGGCAATGTGCTTTGTGTGTAATAAAAATATCTCACATTACGTTTCTCTAACCTGTCTTTGCTCTTTCGACACTGTAGTCCGTGATTTTCAAGCATAAATACGCGCCATACAAAGCATTCATATAGTTCCGCATCTGTGGATAAACTAGAGTGTGTATTTAACAAAATAATAATGAGACATACTTTTTCATAATACTTTATAAATTTCTAGTTGTCATTAGGTTTTATAGAAGTGTCAGTTTATTTGGAAGGGAATGAAGTAGAGACCGTACATATGTCTTAATAGCTGGCGGAACCTGGGGTCCCAAAAGTAAAGTTTATCCTAAATAATAGGGATACATTTATCCCTTGCGCAAGCAACTTAAGCTTTGTTAATTACCCATGTGTAACTTCGTACACATGAATTAATAGAGTGTAATGTTATGTATAGTGCGGACCAGCTAATGTAACCTATCACGGAGCTGCTCTATTGTAAACACTTCAGGGCCCTTGTACTCATTTTATTTTTTCGTATTTGATGCAATCTATCCAAACCTTGCTTTAACGTACTGTGTTGAGTCTCAAGCCAGAATATGAAAGACATGAGATTGCATGATAAAGTTAAGAATATTAGGGTCGTGCAGTGATTATAATCGAGTACACCCCCAAACAAATTTCTTTTGTTATATGAAGGTTGCATCACGTTCTTGGTGTTGTCGTACATAATGAGAAACGGTATTATTGGATTTTGTACACGGTAGAAAAACCACGTCGGTAAGTTTACGAATTAATATAAACCTCATGCCAACAATAGCATGTAGACACATAAGAAAAGGAAAGTACATGGTTTAGGAGTAAATGGATGATCCGCTCGTGTCAGCTTCCCTTCAGGTTTGATAACGTTGAAAATAACGAAAACAATCTGACCGAGTACTCTCGGAATATTAATCTCACTCATGCTTAATCACGCGAACAAATCCACTTTAGGGTAAGCACGCTTCAATCAAACTTTTCCTAATCTAGTGTAATCAAGGTTAATGAAAACTAGATTAAATTAACCTATTACCCTAATGTGAGAAATTTAAACAACAAGGAAAGATACTAAGTCAAAAGGTTCCGGAGTTACGATAAATGATCCACCATCGTATCAATAAAGTTTACATGTACAAGGTCGCAGATGTGATTTAAAAAAAAACTTTATTTACTTTTTTGAAAGTAAATTTACCTAACCTGAGTACAAGATTGTATCGGACCAGCCGGCTACCATAGTTCTTACAGAAAAAAAGTCCAGATACGAGCTTAGTATAATTTATAATAGTAGTCTCACGAGATATTTTAGCGCTAAGCTTAGGGGTTATCTACACAGCAGCAAGGAAACCCCTAGAGATGTAACCATGACTTGCTACCTGATTAATTTAAATTTTTAGAGTCTCCAAATATCTCAGTGATAGGTGAGGGAGTCGACGAGAGGTGACCTAGTTTCAAAGTATCATCCCCGTATTTACCTGGTACGACAACAAAACACGGAAAAACTTCAGGCAGGCCATAAATATCGACCCTGGACCTACCAGATATCTGTTTGAATTGATGTCCTAGAATATCTACTTTCGCGTCTTCACTTGTGTTTCTATGTGCAGGTTTGCATAACGAATTTTCTTTTTATTATTATTATTATTTTACTACATTAAGATTTTCAAACCGCAATAACAGAAGTGCCTTGATTTGATATGTCACATAGGGTTCTGCCCTTTCTCATACCCCGATAGAGGGGTCACCCCCTCCAAAACTTTGAGTATAACTTTAAAATGTTTACTGTTAAAACTGAAAAAATCTACTTACAATTCCCCTTCCCCTCTCCTATTTGCCTTTGTAGAAATCCAGTAAGATGCTGCATATTTTGAGATATCATTCTTCGAGGAAATTTATTATTTTCGTCACGATCTGCATTTAGTAAACTGTTGCAATATAGTTATAACATTTGTTGATAACTCTCTGTTTAACATTTTACTTTCTTCGGCCTGAGCCAAAGTTGCCAAAAAGCCTTAAATAAAAATAAAATTCAATTCAATTCCCATTTCTTCGGAATAAGATCTTCAACATTCATACATGTACCTTGCGTCCATTAGGCTTTCAACTGTTATTAGAGTAGTGCCATCTACCGTTTGAAATCGGACAACGGGGCAAAACAGGGTACAACGGGACGATGCAAGTAGTACACTCGACGGTGCACCGTTGGATTCGGTTACACCTTTAGTAATCTCAAGCTCACAGTTTGTCGTAGGCAATTGTTTGAAGATGATACTGTGAAAAAGTGTAATTTTCACTTATTTTTTTTTGTTTCGATTACGTCACTTAATACACAAAGATGAAACTTGCACATGACACTATCGCTGGACCGAGGAACACGAATAGGGTTACACCCTTGTGTATACACCTACTCATAAAGTCAGTTTTCTGAAAAATAACTAGGTGAGGAAAATGAAAGAAAGTGACTGGTATGTACACATGCTTACGATCCTCGATTTGATTCTGAAGCTCTTCACCGCAGGGCGTACTAATTACCACGTCCTAGTGCACCCTAGGTACATGAAAAGATATTACTGATACTACTGAGGATCCTTTTCTTAAAGAGAAGTGCCATGCGGCATAATCTTGGATTCTGGAATGCTTTTGGATCGAGATGTGGATAGATACATCATTCATGAGATAGAGTGACACGCAAGGTACAATCAACGTCATTATCTTCGCTTGTCAGGCCCGAAACCCTGAGAACATATTCAGAAACGTTTTGCTTTCAAGTGACTAGCGCTGTACTAGCGAGTGATTCACAATATTTTAACATTAGTAGTCACTCGTTAGTACAGAGCTAGTCACTTCAAAAAACGTTTCTAAATACTGATGGATAAGTTTGCATACTTTCGCCAAACTCGAAAATAACTTGCAACTATTGTTGGAAGGTAATAAAGATACAATACTAGACAATCAGAAAGAGGAAATGAAGGTTAGAGTTTCATCAGATGAAGTGGACTGCGATGGAATAAACCAGAGAATAACCTGTGTAATCGCCCCTTTGGATCCTACAATAATATTGATCCAGAAAACATTGCAAATATAACTAATCGGGTGATGATGCCTTCAAAGGTTAATTGTCTTTTTACTTTAACGATCGGAATTAAGATAAGACAAACTTTGAAGCAAGGCTTGCATCAAGCATTCTCTTGACAATACCAAAGCTCGTAGCTGGGATCCAAAGCAAAGAAACTCAATTTAGTTTGTTCATACAGGATATTAACTGAGGCCTCTTTTACCCCTGAAGAATTGGACTCAGATGCTAGAGAATAGCAGTTATGAAGCATGTTATTTCTATTAGCTAGGACCAGTGCAAATGTAGTAGATGTTTACAGGCAATGCTGTATTTATTGATGATAATAAACGCCAATGTTAAATATATTAATAATACTTTGCCATATTTAGGAAAATGATGCTCCTTATATAATTACCTTTTCAGGCTTGTAGTTTTCACTGTTTAGTACCTTCTATATAAAGCCAGTTGCAGAACTATGAGACAGAAGAGTTGAAAGAGCCAATAAAATGCAACATATTTTTTTCTGAACTGCCTTTTTTATGTAACAACCTATTACAATATGATTCTTACAGTATTAACTGATATTTGTCCGAGTCAGTTAATTTAACGAATACTGGAGCTTATTTCCTGATTTTTCGACTCCGATTTCCGAATCAAGATGTAGATAATTTTATAGTAGTACCTCGGATCAGGTATGATTTAGTATACCTTTGAACTAAATTATTGTATCCATATATACTTTATTAAATGAAGTTCTCACCAGTAAGAGAAATAAATACAAGCATTTGAAAATTTCACGCACTTCTCGCGATCGGAATTTGTGAACTAAATATGTAAAGATATATAATTGAACCTAACCTCATACATCTATCTTAATGAACGAAAAGTGCAAGAAAACAAAATATTAATAATGCAAATGAACATATAGAAACTTATTTTCAAAAACAAAAATATATCTTGTACCGTCCGGGATTCGAACGCGGGTCCTCTATTTAACAAACTGAAGCTGTATGCACTTTTTATTTTTTTATTTAATATTTTTCTTGCTCTGAAATTCTCTTTTGGTTGAAAAAAATAACAACATTAAACAAATATCATTATACACATATATTTCATTATACACATAAAATAATGCTTATTTCAAGCTTTTGCCGTCTTACTTAAAACATTCGCATAGTAGCAGATTTGCATGGAATTTAATACAAGATAAATTAATGAATATTAATGCCTAGTCATGAGAACAGGACGATCTGATTACGGAACGTAATGAAAAGTTATAATAACTGATAAAATAAAGAATGGGGAAACAAGAGAGAAAAAACGGTTGAGTGTGTGAGTGAGTGAGAGGGAGTCAATGTGTGAAAATGTCAATATTTTGAAACTAATTTTCGACGTAAGCAAACAACTCAGGAGTTGTATTCATCTTTGATATTGTTCTGTTTGTACCAGTTTGTGGTCTCGTCTAGAGAAAAGATAAGCATTACTCCGTACCGAGTAAGGTGTACGGAGTTAATCATTACTCCGTAAGTAACTTAAGTGAACAGGAACTTCTATCGGTTTGAAAAGATTTGGAATTTTAAATTTCTGCTAAATATGGGACAAGAAATATATGGGCTGTTATTTTCTTCATGTCCAGAAGATACTAAATGATGTAGATGCATTGGATTCGTTGCATTTTGCATGTAGATATTGCATTTTCTTTACTATTTGCCGAACGAGAAAACGAGATGAATTCTTTTGTAAACACATTATAATTAGAAAGGAACAGCATTGGTCTCGTTCATCTATATCCGAAGATGGTAACCAAGACCTTACTGTATTTAACTATTTCATTTCTAATGTATCTTTAGAAGAAAGTGCACAAGATTTTGCATCGATTTGTAGTCTGATTGTTTATTATTGGTATATGTTCTTAACTTTTCTTTTAAAAAAAATCTTTTTAAACATTACTGTATTTAGATTTACAATTTCAATTAATAACTTAAGTAAATGATAATGTTTTTACGCACTCACAATGTATATGGTAACATGTTGGAAAATGTATAGAAAAGCGCTTCTGTAACGGTGAATTACTAAATATAAATCAGTCAGATGAAAGAGTAAGTTTCTCATTAATAATTAATTAATTCACATTCATAAACGAAAAATAATTAACAATGAGCGGAGCGCTGAAAAGAAAACTTATTATAATCCTAATATATATAGTAATCAGCAGATGTCTACGCCTGTACCGTTAAATGTGAGAACGTCGAATAATTACAGAAAAAAGGAAACTAAATTAGGTGGTAAATCTAAAATACCATAATTTTTTGTCAACACTTGAAGAAAGGAAAATAACATTCAAGAATACTAATGGGGAAACGATGCAAAATTCAACCAGAAACTGTAGTTAGATACGGGAACCTCAGCATTATAAACTGTAAATAGAGAAATGGATCAAGGTCTTGTTAATAGGTATCAACATTTTAAAAATGGCATTTACATTCGTACAAGAACGACTAATATTTATACAAGTCAGTTAATTTAACTAATAATGTAGGTTAGTTCTTACTTTTCGGCTCGATATCTGAATCGAATTTGTATAAAGTTCTAGAAAAGTACCTCGGATTGGGTATAATTTCTACATTTGAAGTGAAATATTCTATCAAGAGATATTTTGTTAAACGATATTTTAATAATTTGGCCTTATACTTACGCCTCAGTAAGATTCTAACGTGATAAAAGAAGTATTATGCGAACCGGTGTGTGGACTCCACATCATCCGATTCCATACGAAGACCTGTTTCTCTGTGGACCAAAATTTATAATACAAATGTGGAAAGGAGAGTGTTCACTTAATAATCCCAACAGAAGCTAACGTAGCAATATTTGATGCCGTTCGTCGCCTTACGTTCGATAAGAAAACGCATTTAATCTCGCATATAGTTGACAAAATTCGCATGTACATCCCTGCAGGAATAATCATACGCCATTAGATTGTATGCTGGTTAACATTAGGCTAGTTTTCATCGTAAATATTACCTCTCAAACATACCTTCTAACATTGTAATCCCAACGATGTCTCAGTTCTCCCAAGAGACTATTTACCTCCGGATTACCAACCAGGATGAAATATAGCAGTTTTACTTCCGGCCTGGAGAAAGTTGCATAAAGGATTTAACATAAGATTCTTAGATTCGTTTCCCGCTTCCCAACTGAGTGGCTCGTTTACTTAACGTCGTGAATTTCATTATTCTTAGTTAAACTCTGAAATATGAATCCATATTCACAGAGAGAGAATAACCAACTAACATTATTATGTAACGTTTTCCCAAATAACATCATTGTGTAAGTGTAAAATATACTTTTGTACCGTATATCTCTGTTTTCGTTCTTAGACTTAAAAAAACAGTCTGCAAGAACTAGCTTGTCGCACTTGAAATACGGAAGGTTTTGAGAAGATTGGAGTAAGCCATTAACGTTACTAAACAAACAACGAGAAGTTCGAAAATCACATTCATTCTTTCCCCCGATGTGGCGTTTAGCATCCAGAGCAAAAATAGTGTTAAAAAATATTCAAGAGGGGGCATGTGTTATGCACTAATCTACTATGCGTTAGACTATTCATTGTCAATCGAAGATAAACTCTTTTAGCTGGTGACTGACCATTTGTACTAAGTGAGTAATTAAATTAAAGAAAATATTAGGACGATGTTCTATGAGTCAAATCTGTAATTACCTATTATGTTCAACAAGGAGAAATGTTGTTTTTGCCAGTTGGAGTAAATAATGATACGAAGAATATATTTCAAGCATTTCCTGTGTTAAACACGTGTTGGTATTCCTACAAGCTATGATATGATCAAGAAAAAGGTCTTACAAAAATTGTTTGGTTTTCAATTTAGGTGTATAGTACAGTCGCTTACAAAAATAAATGGAGATTGGCGTTGCAGGAAATAATAGTTCTTTCCTCCAGAAGAATTGTTTTACTGTACGCCTAATAGTCACAGAACCAACATGATAGCAGCAATATGTGTCAAAACATGGAATACCAGGATATTCCTACATTTGGAGAAAGAAAGAATTGATTCGTTCACCATCATTTAGAGAATTACGAGATAGATAGGTAGAAATTGAATTCACGTTTATTTCTAAGAGATAAGAACACACAAGGACAGAGAGAAAGAGAGAGAGAGAAAAGAGAAAGAGAGAGAAAGCATGGCAGAAGACGGTTAAACAGCGAAAAAGAGAAGAGAAAAGAAGCAAAGAGGGAAAATAGAGGAAGATATGCAATTAAATGAAATTCTAACGTAAATGGGGGAGCTGTCGTTTCCCCAACCCCAATTAATTTCTTAATATTTTCAATTTTTAATAGTGCACAAACGATTCCAATAAAAAAATCGATCGGAGTAGATGGAGGGTCTATCGTTTCCCCAGCCCCCAATTATTATTTTTTTATTTTCTTCAATTTCTAATTGTGCACAAACGCTAAAAATGTGTGCATAAACGTTCACAAATGATTGCATTTTCTTTTTAAAAAAATGGGGTGCCTGTGAAATGGACGTATGTTCTAAATAATACAGTAGTCAAATAATAATGGATGGACTCCTATCATTTTCCTTACATCAGAGAGAATTTGTTACACCAGCAACCGTTGCTCAGACTTTAGAGTTTTGGCTCCTATTCAGAATATCTTGAGAACGAACTCAGGAGTCCTTCCTCAGATTTATCAAGTAATTTCTCAATAACACTAGAGCAGTATCTGAATGACGTCATTAAATTATGCATTAGCAAACTACGCATAACCTTGTCCTTACTTTGTCTCTGCCTTAGTTCAATATTCCTCAATCAGAATAATCACCTCGTACGTTGAAAATATCAATCAGTCACCTCGTACGTTGAAAATATCAATTTTGCATGGAAAACAAAAGCACGTCGATGCAGTGACATATGAAATAAAGTGACATACGAGGTTACTAAACTTCGTTTTGTGATGCTATTTTTTCAACTCGTCACTTTTCGCAGGTACGTGAAATAAATGTTTCTCTATCAAAATCCAACAAAATCTCTCATTTTCGCAGTTTTGTGACATAACAAAGATGTTTGTACGTTTAGTGGTTAATCAAAATGGTAGAGAGGATTATATCAACATAAATTTGGAAACTACGAAACATGTATACATAGAATACTATACTAAGTAACATTAAAAGAACAATTGAAATTAATACAATTTGCAATCACATAAAGTAAAACCAACTTGTTTACCTCAAAGTAAAATTATTTAAATTTCTAGGCTATTGACGTTTGTTTTTACCTGATGAAATATAGACATGGCCCTTTATTCATACTCTTTTCCCTACTTATGCAGAATTCTGGAAGATATGAATTTTATTTTGACAAATACCATAAACAAGGTTTATCGAGGAACAAGCAAGAACACCCAGTAATTACACAAAATGTCAATACTCACCGTAAGCAAAAGTAGTTCGTTAGTAATTAGATATTCCCTAGAATTAAGTGGAAGTTACATTCACTGTTAAACTTCTCGTCGGTATGCACAGTAATGATTTTGAGTATGTATATTAATTCGTGAACCTTCGTTGTTACCACACAATTGCGTTTTATGCAGAAATTACAAGAATTTAAACATAGAATTGCAGATAGAGAGGAGAGAATTAAAAATGTTTTAATCTGGAAATACAATAGACTGAAATTGCAATGACATTTGCAGGAAACTCTGAAACAAATTATTTAAATAAATAATATAACGTAATAATTTCAGGTTTTTACCGTTAGAAAATTTAAGTATGTATGCTTTAACAAGAGCTTAATCAGCAAACATTCGAATATCCATTAATAATTGGTTATATACTGCACATGCACACTCATAATATTTATTAACAAAGGCCATCAAAGCAGCTCCGGAACACGAACAGAAAACGATTGAACAGTAAAGCAATATGCAACAGGCTCATATAGAGTGCAATAAATGTCTGAAGCAAATAATTGGTCACGTAAATAATGAAACGCTTATTTGACATGTATTGGATTTAGAGACTAAGAAAACTGTGTAAATTTGCGATGAGCATGCCATCTGCGGAGCATTAGCTAAGTAAACAAAATGATTTATGTCTCTTGTTAGTTCTAGAAATAACATTGCAACACTTCAAATTTCTGAAGGAATTCTGCATTATCACGATTCCTTTGAGAAGTGATGTTTTCGAGATATATCGACCCAAGAACCAGAGTTTGTCGAATTGGAACGTGGGTATAGTAATAAGGGAACGCACGTACTGCCATATCCTATTGGGTTCAAGTCGGGTGATTGTAGAAACCATCCTTTCCTAAGAATTTCTCTAGTGCTTTTCCGAACAATTTTATCCATTTTCTCTTTTCCTTACAAGTAACATGGTTCCAAACGAATAAGCCATCACAGTAGTTATTAGTGCTATAAACGGTTGCATTTCTTTGAATATGTTCTAGAAATCTTGAACATTGAGAGTGACTTCACATATGACAGCGGAGCAAATTCAATCGAACGGAACGTATAACCGTGTTCGGGCGTAACGGTGATTAGGGAAGTCACAAGTAGGATTTGAGAATTACTTTGAGTAGGACGATGATACTTACACTGTGATTTTCCTTTAATTTCAGGTATTGTTCCAGTGTAAACCTCGAATTGGAAAAGAGATCAGATTTCAGTACTGAATTATCGATAACAATGCTTAGCAACGATATATTAGACGAAGTCAGCGTACACAATAATGTAAAATAACTATTGAGCAAATCTTTAACACTCAATACAATATAACCTATCTTAACCTGTTTCTTACGAATGGCTGGCAAAAGAAACGTTGATTGAATTCTAATACTTAAATTCAACAATATATACGCCTTGCTGATTAAGATGGTTATCTGTGTTATCGAGAAATAAATGATTACTAATAAACAAATGAGTTTTATTGATATCAGTTCCCTAATTACCTACGATCACTATTAACAGCTCAATAGTTGATGGCACTCAAATAGTTCTTGATATAATTCTCACTCGGCTGTGGCACATCAGCAACTGTACATATGAATGCCAGTACAAATATCAAGTGACTTCGTATCACTCATCAATTTACACAAATATTTTACACTGCACATCAACGTCAAATTTGATCATCCACAAAGAACTGAAAAGTCTCGTTTTCTGCAATGATTACTTACCAATGACTATGAATTTCCAGGTTAACTGCTTGTAGAATTAAGCAAGGAAAAATTATGACAACATCACTGTATTATGGAAGGGAAACCTTGAAATAATTACTATCTATGAAAGTATTCTAGTTGAATATTTGAAGGGTGTGAGGCAAGAACATGGTAACCCACAATGTTAAACTTTTAAGAAATTCGATTTTTACTGCTGCACAAGTCATTTTCATTGGCTGAAAGCTGATTTTTCACGTAAAGCTATACATAAAGGCTTAAAATAATTGTACCATATCAAAATAACGAATTTCTATTTATCATGCTGCTGTGTGGGCTACCATGTTTTATTATTTATACCATAATATTCGCTACCTAAGTCACTCAGGAATAAATCTTTTCACTGAACTCGCTGTAAGAAATGTTTAATTTACAAATTCTTTTCCTTTTTAGTGGCAAGCTGGTATACTGCTCCTCGTTTCCTGCCATCTTAATTGTTGGTTACCATCTTATGAATCCCAAAATGTTACAATAGGCTAACCATAAGTAAATATTGCTGCCATCTCTGGAGCACAATTTGAAGTCGGACAACATTAAACGACGCGCTATGATTCCTTTCCATCGAGTGCTGAATAACAAAAAATAAACATTTGTGGGTTACCATGTTTTTGCCTCACACCCTTCATTTCACTGTTGCATAAGATAGCGTCTGTATAATTGGATGAAAATGCACAAAATATTCAATTCAAATGCTACGACAAAAGATACTATTAAACTTCCGTATAATTGGACGAACTATTATACCACAATATGTTTGATAAATTCGCTTTTACTCATTACGTAGAGAATTCAAAAGAACATATAACTGAGGCTACGAACATTTGACCAAGACGCTTACATCACAATAATTAAAGAGTGTCCATGTCATCACTCTACTGTGGTCACTGAAGTGAGAGCATTTCAAAGATACACAATAATTAAATTACAACGAAACATTAAGCTCTCGACAGTGAAATCTGTAACACAATTACTTGGTCATCGGTATTTTCAACAGAACAAAATGAACTTTCAATAGCACCGACGGTTACTGCCTCTACTTTGATAGTATAGCTCACAATAATTGACTTTCCTTTGATATTCTTTTACAATACGATATCAATACAACTCATATTAGCGACAATTTCTACAATTCTAAAAATTCTCAAATTATTGCGCATGTTCCCGTAAGATTACATTGACTGGGATGCATCCGAAATTACATATACTTCACTATTACATATCCTGCATTCATATGTCAGAGGACAGGATGGGTCAGTAGGGTAGGTTATTATAAAATAACTGACACCAACAGACGTATGCCACTTTAATTTTACATATGATATGCGTGCAAGAACAACAAGTATCTTTATCTGACGATAAAAAAATATTATTATTATTACTGTTACTTTGGTATATATAT
>JAGDQP010004068.1:47557-88225 GCA_022664845.1 Lepisma saccharinum | reverse complement strand
AGTGGCCCACCTAAAATAAAAATGGTGTTAGGTTTCCTATTTTATTGTTTGAAATGGGACTCTCTTAAGTTTTTCATTATTTGCTACATACTACAAGAAATCATAAATATATTTTTCAGAACCCAGGACATGTGATAATGTTTTCTGTTAAAGAAAAGAAAATTCCAACCCTTGCTCGCTCGCTCACACTCTCTCAGAATCACACACCGCCGACTCAGCATTAGTTGGGTGTCCTATCTTGTAGGCTTAGAGAAAAATCGTGTATAAGAAAGTCATGTGAACATAATTTTGGCCATGATAGTACATACGATGATGTGGTAAAAACTTCTTCAAATGTTTTGCATACATGCAGAATATCGCCAACCACCCATGAGGAAGCAGACACAAGACTTTTACTTCACGTGAAAGCTGCAGCTGCTGCTGGCCATACTCATATCATGATAGTGATGGTAGATTCTGACGTGGTAATGTTAGCAGTGTTTGCATATGACTCCATACCAAATTTGGATGAATTGTGGATTGAGTTTGGAGTTGGAAAGAAAAAGAACACATTCCATTCCATGCTATAGACCACTGCATGTCATCAGATATCCGTAAAGGTTTACCATTCCTCCATGCTTTTGCAGGGTGTGATACTGTGTCTGCATTTGCAGGCATTGGTAAAACGACAGCATGGAAAACATGGAAGCAATTTCTGGAAGTAACTGATGCATTTCACAGGCTACCAGAAGATAACAGTTCCAATCAAGTTAATGATTTTCAGTTGATTAAGCAGTTCACGGTTCTAATGTATGATAAAACTAGCACCTGTGACAAAGCTAACGATTTGCGACGAGTGTTGTTTACGAAGACAACAAGGTCAGTAGAGCATATTTCACCAACAGAAGGAGCTCTGATTCAGCACACAAAAAGAGCAACTTTACAGGCAATGGAATATATATGGAGACAGTGGAATGTCTGCAACCCTAAATTAAAAGATCCTGTTCAGTGTGGCTGGCAGAAGGCGATTACTGGTTATCAACTCCTATGGTCTACTATTCCTGAGGCATCACACTCCTGTCAAGAACACATATCGTGCAGTTGTAAGAAACAGTGTTCATCAAATTGCAAGTGTATAATGCATTCTCTCCCTTGTACAGCCTTATGTGCATGCGATGCTAAGTGCTCTGGGAATAATTGATGCTCTTTTTTTTCATTGTATATAGTATGGTAATTGATATTACACGGAAACAAAACGATCTGCAGACTTTTGTCCCTGACTAGTGTACTTGCTAAAAACAAAGTGATGTCACTTCTATTTTTTTAAATATTTACATGTAAATAAATAAGAAAACTGTTGGCGTAATGTAAGAAAACTAATTTCAGATACACATGTTGTTCCACGTTTATCTTAAACATTAAAATAATCACTGTTTAGCATAAGCATGCTGAAATCAAGATATGAAATTTTGCACTGAAAATATTGTTTTGTTAAAGGATTTTGAAAATTTTGTTTTGGTCTCAATATCTGTTCCATTTTATTTTCTGTTTATATTTTTCTTGTTCTTCTGGAAGTTTTTTGGAAGTGTTTGTAATTCAAGATTTCTGAGATATTTTGATTTGTGAGTCCGCTGTGTGTTGAAATGCAAAAATGTGAACTAAAATGGATGAAAAAAATGAAAATATTCAAATTTCTCCATGAAAATATTATTTTACGAATATGACTCTGGTATAATGATTTGTAGTGTTTGTGATTCCGGTTCCAACGGTGCATGGCTCAAGTCTGTAGGATCAATAATTTCTGCATTATGCACATTTGAAATTTCAGATGGTCGGCCATGTTTGTGACGTCACTGCGGCCATACGACATCACTACCAGCTTGTGTCCCGGTGTTTTTCAGACTTCCTACAAGTGTACTTTTATCCTAAAAAATTCCTCGCTTGTAGCCAGTCATGAAATATTTTCACATTATTTGGTTCATATCTACTGCACTAATATCCAGATTTGAGTTCCGGTCTCGGCGCTTGTCATTTTTTTCTATTAATTTCAACATTGCAATATTTGTCCTGTTATGCTAACTATATATTATAAAAATGGAATAAAAATGACTTTTGAAGAAGTAAATGGTTGTAAAGTTCATGTACAATGTCCAAACACATGTTCATAATTAATTGTAAAGATTTCCTCAACTATATTCTGTAAACACTGCAAATTTGAAGTTAATATATTTTACAGTTTCGAAGTTATTAATGTTTTACCATAAAAATATGTAATTTTTATGCAGAATGTTTTGCTATGTATAAAACTCTCGTATACGTAATTCCGAACAACTCAGTCTCGATCGAGACGCTTTTTGAGACATCATGTCCACGAACGGATCGATTATTTTGTTGTATGTAATTAGCCTAATATGTTATCTAGGAGATATATGAATTTGTTTCTGACTAGTTCGTTATTGACTGAACTATGTTCAATAATGAAAACTTACATGTGTGAAAAATATTGTAAAAAGCTATATACGGTAAGTACTTGCATGCCCTGTAATACGCTTCGTCTTGTGTAACCTTGACAGGTTGCTATTATAACGACTTTCGCACCCTTGATTTTCAGGGACGTTACTCTGGTATTAGAGCTTTATAAGCATGGTTTTCACTCTGTGTACATGAAAGTAAGATTAATCAGCAGCGACAAGCTGAGCTACATCCCTCAAAGACATTGAGAAGACATCTTGGTATCGGCACCTTCCATAGCTACAGGGTATCCGTAAATAAAGTGGAATTTTTACAACCGAAAACTAATTTGCATAGCACCGTCCGTTGCATGTTTACAGTACAACATGTACCTAGATATGTCTAAATTTGTGTCGATATTCAAATTTCTGAACGTGAACAAAAAGCAGAATAGAAGAAATAAGACACTACTAAATGTTACTTGTTGAGAATATCGTCCCTATTTCAATACTGTTGAGAGGTATCAATTTACAATTAAACAATAATTAGGTTGCTACCTACCAATCGCAATTGAGGATTTGAGTGCGTTTGAATTCTGCTACTCTCGATCATTCTAATTGAGATTTTCCAGAACGTTCCCAAAGTCCTAATTAAGCAATATTTTTTCGGATCTAAAAACGAAGTTATTGTCTTTTCTCTTCTAACTTTCTCCCGCAAAACAAGTTCGCTGTGAACAACCAATCAAGTTCTATGAGAATTAAAAAACTTTATTGTTTCTTGATTTTCTGCTGCTGTTTTTATTTGTCTTCATGTGTTAATGCGGCTTCATAAGTAGCTTTAGTTATGATGTTTAAGAATATTTGTCTGAGTGAAATTATGAAGGCGATTAAATGTAAATTGCTAAAAGCAAAATATCAAACGCACATTGTTAATCGGCGCTCTGTTCTAAATTTTTGACGCGCCCTCATAAATAGTAATTTAATTTTTCGAACTCTTACAATACACTCGCACCTGAAATGTTTGGCGCCCCCAAAAATTGTGGCGTTCTGTTCACAAGAACAGTTCGAACACCCCTCGAGACGGTTCTGCTTCTAAGGGACGGGACCTACATTTGTTTGGTAAAGTAAGCTCGAAACCACTCCGTTCAATTGACCTTGGCAGGACTTGATCCCGTGACCACGCGCACAGAAAGCAAGCTCGCTAAGCTCTTCGACCATCCTGGTGTCAAGAAACGCTTTTTGTTTTCTCAAAATTTAGTATTTGATAAAATATTTTCTTAGTGCACCCTCACCATAAGAGCCGTGTATCAGAACATCCAGCTACCATAAGGCAATTAAATACTAAACGGAGAATATGTCAAAGTTTAAATTACATTGTTCAAATACTAAAGTTGTATGTTAGTTGCTATGTCAATATCGTTCCTGTTTGTAACAGTAGAGCACAGTGATTTATGTGGGTTTATTTAAAATGAAGCGAACACACACACATACATATATTATATATATAAACTGGCTACAATGATCTACAATGCACAGAATAAACAATTCAATACAATTGACTAACATCAGTAGGCCGAGTGGCAATAATTTCAGTTCAGTTCAAATGCTTATTCAAGTTGATATTTCTCTATATGTAGATAGATAGGTCTTACTGTGTTTGTCTGAATTACTGTCTATTTAACTATTTATTTGTCTGTTTGCTTGCTGTGCATATCTAGCCAAATATCTGCTACTATCTCACGCAGAATATAGGTACGTTCGAAAAGTTCCAATTGAAGCGTACAGGGAAAGAAGGGGATATCTCATTTAATCCCATGTATTTCATATTCTTAAAACCGATATAGATCTTTTTTTTCAAAGCTTTTGGACTTAAACTTTCTGAGCGGTTAGCTCTCATTGTGTAGTATTTATTACGAGTGCAAACTCATTTTCTTTTCTTTTTTAAAGTGCATGTTCTCTATTGTTTCCCTGTACGCTTCAAATTCACTTTTCATATTTTATTTCACACACATAACTTCGTGTTCTTGAAAGACTTTACGAAGAGGAGAACGTCTTTAAGTAGTTATTTAAAAATTAAATTGGAGGTCGAAAAGGACAGTTAGGAAAGGAAGGAAAGAAGAGTGGAATAAAATACGAAAAATAGACGGCCAGATAGCCGTGCGGTCTACGGCGGTAAGCCAACGGCTCGAAGGTCCCAGGTTCGAGTCACAGCATGGGTGTGGATTTTTATGGCTAAAGGGCGGGTGAATCGTAACGGGCCGAAGCCCAAAGTTACTAGACTGGCCCATATAGAAATAAAGTTTAAGTTTGCCAAAATACGGGAAATGTAAATTAAAGAATGATCGATCAAAAGTAACTGAATAAAGTATAAAACTTCAGCGATCACTGAATTAGGAGTGTCATTGATAAACACAAAAAGCATCCAGAACAGTCACCTCTAGAGGAAATAAAATAAAGTCCAGAAGATGAGATAGAAACAATTGAAGATGAAAAGGTATTAGATGAAAAAGATGAACAACTAGAATCGCTGACAATGATAGAAAAATTGTTGCCAAGGAAAAATAAAATCATAGTTGCTGAAAAACTAAAACCAAATTTATACACTATATACCAGACGTGTCAGGTAGTGAAGGAAAAGGAACAAAGAGAAACGAAAGAAAAGGAAAGGAAAAATTGCATTAGCCAAAACATGCGTCATGGAGTTAAAACTCGCATTCTGCACACACTCAGTAAAACTTTGAACATGCAGGAGCGGAAAAGGTGGGTCTAAAACGTAAAATTAAATAAACATTCTTGTAATGTTGGAAAGTTCGATTATGAATGATTCAGAACACAAAAGAACTATAGTAACATTTCGTATTATTTATAAAATATTTTGTGTAAGTTTCATTTACACATGGAATTTATCCACATTTAATTACGTAATGGAAAAATTGCACATTATAGAACAGACAATGAAACATTGAATTAGTGATACTTACTACGCCTTACTTCTATAGGCAGCACTAAACATTGTCACTCCAGTAGAAGAAGAAATGGGAAAATAGTAGATGAGGGGCTATATTCTAGATACCACGGTGGAATTAGTATATTGGTTTGAAAGAAACCATAGGGAAGCTCAGTGATATTGAGGACATGAACCCACACCGTCTTCCCACTGCTTAACTGAAATTAATACGGTATCAATGAAATATGAATGAACTTAATTTACACTTCCTTTAAACATAGTTTCTAAATTTGAAGAAGTGATAGTAATATGTACAGTAAACACCAAAATATATGTAGCCAGTCTTAAAATTACTTCTTCGGATAACTTTGAAATGGATTAAACGATTTGCATATGGTTTCTTGTAACATCACCAAAAACATACTTAAATCAATCAATTCATTCCAAAGTTATTTGAATAAGAAACTTTACGAATGGGTACAAACTTTTGGCGTCGACTGTACATAAAGAGCGAGAAGCTAATCACGTATTTTTTAAGGTAAATTTTTAGCATTTCTTGTTCACTGTGTTTCATCATTACTTTTTAAAATATTTTTCTGCAACATATTTTGTCCCTAATATGTTCTCATAAACTTGCCCATCATTGCATGCAATGACTTCAATAAATAGTGAGAAAGGTGACGTGTTTCTTTTAGTCTTTGTAAACTCAAATTGTTTAATACAATACGTATGTTATCACAGCGATGTCACAGCTTCTATGTTCGAATTTCTTTACTTCTTTTCTAAGTTTTTGGAGTGGCCTATTCGCAAACTAAAATATGCGTGAGAAAGTATTCGAACAGTGTTCGGGGAAATTTCCCGGAAAATGGGAACATCTGGGGGAAAGGGAAAAAATACAAAAAAAAAATCAGTACATTTTGTTGAATCTTTTTGACACTTTTTGTTTTTTTTATTTCAGTAATTTTCAAAGTAAACTTTGCAGCCGGGATTTTTTTTTTTTTTTACAAAAATCGGGATATTTTCTAATATTTTCAAGGAAATATTGCGACGGGAACCTGGCAACATTGAGTTCTAGCCGCCATTGTGGAGTGAGTGTTCATGTGTAGTTTGGCACAGAATGTTTAGAAGAAAACAGTTTTTCACTTAGGTAACTAATTTATACAAAAGCAGAAGCGTAGTGAATATATCTGTTGCATGAAATTTTGTTATTTACATAAAGAATACTGTATTATTCAACAATGTTTGTATGAAACTGCTTACATGGCGAAGGTGTATGAAAACGTAACAGTATGAGGGAAAGTTGTAACAGTAAGGTATTGTAACATGCGGTAATGCTTACTGAAAGACAGCAATGGTACGCAATCATAACGTCCAAAATAAATTGTCCAAAGCTGAGGTATTTAAAGTGTTAAATGTCCAAAGTGAAAATGTCCAAACTATGAAATGTCTGAAGTGTAAAATGACCGAAACAAAAGTGTCCAACGTGTAAAATGTCCAAAGAAAAAATACCATAATGTCAAAATTGTCTTATAAAAAGATGTCCAAACCAAAAATGCCCACCAAAATAATGAGTGTCCAAACAAAAATACATCCAGAGAGAAATGTGCAAGGCAGAATAGAAAATGCCGAACGCAAACATGTTCAAATCAAAAATGTCCAAACTAAAACGTTGAAATGAGAATATCTCCAAATAAAAAAACAAAAACAAATGAGGAGTTGATAGGATATTGTATCTGATGTACTCTGCACTTCATATCTTCAGTCTCCAAGAAATGCAAGGTAAAGAGGGAATGCGTTTCTTCAAAGTTTTTCGAAAATGCACTCACTAAACCCTAACCCTGTTATGTAACTTCAAACCTCAGAATTACTCATAGCCTGAGCCTAACAAGCCTAAAGACCATAAATAAAATTCAAAAGCATTTAGAGTTGTTTAACCTCGACCTTATTGGTTATCGGGAAGGTGAGAGAAAATGAAGACTAAGCTCATTCGCTCTCACACGTTTCAACACCCTTTGCCTTCATGTAAGGATTCTCTGAGCTGTTGCAACAATTATTGACGATGCATTTTTTTTTTATGTTTGTCCATTACCGTAGCTTAAATTTTCTCTACGTTTTCGTAAGAAAGCACTTTTTTTTTTTAGATAAAAAAGTGTAGTGGATATTGGTTCCTCTCAACTGCTGACATATGAGCAGTGTACGTTGTACTATTTTGTGATGAGCGGCGCCTTTTCAAAGTTCGGACAACGGTAATTTCATGTTCTTTTTAGAAGATGTGGTTGGTTAAGATAGTACCATCCTTGGCTCAGCTTTAGTTTTAGTAATCTCAGTTTCTGTCGTGTTTCCTGACAAACGTCTGCCTATAGGAAACGATGAATTGTGCAGGCCTATAGTTGGTGACTTTCCCTAGGCAATTCTTTAGGCCTGGTATCTTAGCTATTGCTGGTTTGCTGTTCACCGTCGATTTCAAGACTGGTTTCTGTGATAGCGGTTAATTAAGAATTGGCTGTAGGTGGATCCATATTGTGTTGGAAAAAACAAGTAAAATGCAGACTTGACTGTCCTGTGTATGGAATATGAAATAAAAATATATTACTTACTATAATAAACATATTGATGGTAAACTGATACGAAGAACGTTGCGCAACGGTTCAAGAATAAAAAGCAGTTAGTTCTTTGTTATTGAACACAATATATATCGAACCTGGAAATAGTTGGATAATAGCGAGTAGAACTAGTGTTGTCATGTTCCCGTTGCAATATTTCTCTCAAAATACTGAAACAATTCCCGATTTTTGTAAAACAAATCCCGGATTTTGTGGTTTTTTTTAATTGTTGGAAATTAAAATAAAACGTACAATAAAGGTTCAACAAAATTTCCGGAATTTTTTTTTTTTTTTTTACCTTTCTTGTGGGGCCAGACTTTCCCGTTTTCCTGGACATTTCCCTCCACCTGACAACCCTGAGGGCTACATAAGATGTCGAAAATGAAAATCTAATAAACAACGGTGTAACTAGTATAGCAAATAAATCCATAAGCTCGATTTTTATAATTACGCGGCAGAGATATTGCATCATTTCATCAGATTCATCCTACAGATGATTAATTCGTTCTTTAAAGAAACTTCGTCGCTGGATTATTTATAAAAACTTAACCGTAAGTGCATATTACCCGACACATAAATATAATTTTCACTGTCGTCAAAAATGATGTAATAGAAAGTATTATATAATAAGATGTAGTGTATCTTTGTTTGTTGTAGTGACAGCATTTTTTGGAGTAAAGTAAAGGAGCAAGTTAGACCTCACTACCGCCACCTATCCTTCACTGGTGTTACTTTTAATTAATCTTACGGTAGACTCAATTTCTTATGAACTTAAGGTCCAATTATGAAAGTTTTATGAAGAACAACAGTCGAGAACATTGAACTAGAAGGCAGACTCTCCCTAACCTCACCTCTTCCATCAAATCTACGCACACACACACACAGGAAACTTATCTGTAACGAGGTACCTCTTTTTCCTCTGGAGCAGTTCCTCTTCTTCAACTATTACCACACCTTAATTAAGAGTCTCCCAATCAACCCTTGTGTCAACAAGGTTACAGGCAACGTAATTAATCTGACCTCCTCCTTACATTCATTCTTACCTGAATTTGTTCTATCTTCTGCCTCTTGTCCGAGATAATGTAGGAAACTGCCGTAGTTGAAAAAAAACGGTACGCAAGAAAGAATCTGTTAGGTAACTACTCTCTCGTGATGTAACTACCGAATTGTCATTTTATTTTTCTTCCTATAATGAGGACACGATGTGAAAATAACGTCTATTCTTCTGAAACAGACAGTTGCTGCAGGAAGACAAGACAAAATGATACAGTATTTCTTTAGTTTTAGAAATCCCTTGGAAACAATACAATCCTAAAGGCTCTACTTGATTTTTTTTTTTTACATAGAATGCTGTCAAATAATGCTACTTTGACCACACATTCCCCGACGTACAGATGTCTTGTTCTGTCATAATTTCGTTATGAACAAGGAATACAATTAATTGACTGAGACTCAGAAATGCAGATACTTTTGAGGTCCCTGATTCTCAAAAATTGGGGTACATTATACTATCTATTTTTCAGAGGTAGTGACGGCCCCGGAGATTAATGTTTTATCTTCGTTTTTGTTTCTATTTATCTGTTCCCTCCCAAGAACTGGAGGCAAAGAACCGCTCCTCTAAACCCAACTCTGGGACCACCACTGCCTCTCAAAAATTTGGGAGTACAAAATTGGAATTTTGTTCTCCAAATTCAGAGGTACAGTCTTAATGGTGTACATGTGCACAGGCATTGTCATGCAACAAGAGGAAACCATTTCTGTTAACTATTGCTGGTTACTTGCGGACGTTTCGGTGAATTTCATGAAGTTTAGCACTGTAACGATCTTCAGTGACTGTTTCACCTCTCCTGAGAAAGATATGATGGAACACTTCCATACCATACCAGAAACAACACCTTCCGTGGGAGGAGAGGTGGTTTAGGATACCGTCCTGGATCACGATCCAACCATTGTCCTGACCAATCCGATGTAGGAACCCTTCCCGCTTATTTAAGCTGATCATATGTCCTTGAGACAAAAACGGGACATTGGGATGGCAAAAACGAGACAGTTCAGTTTAATTTTAAATTTTTACCCACCCATTATTTTTGTCAAGTCTTCTTCAACGACCAAATTTCATATTTCTGGCTTCATAGATGTTGGTAGATGTCGCTTCTGCCTTCATGACCAAGGAAAAATAAACATTACAATGTTGACATACCTTTTGGTCCATCAATATACAACTTGTTCAGTTTCACGAGTTTGAATTCTTTCTCGAAATTACGGTGCGAAATTTCTGGGGGAATGGGGGGATTTCTCCTAGCAAATGTCTCCCTAGCAATTTTCCCTCCCACTAAAACAACTATCTGGTTTCGAAAATTCTTCATGTAAAAGAATGTAGAAAAAGGTACTTACGTCATAAAATGCAAAGACGTGCACGCACATTACAAACACAGAAGAAGATGCAACGTTTCGGACTAGCGTTTTCACATGATAGGAGAGAAAATTTATAGAGAGGACTGGTACGTGACTGGTACTAAGGAGCATGTAACATGGTAAGCTCACCACCACCACCATCACTATTTCTTCTTTTTTTTAACAATTAATCCCCGTTGGAGATCATAATTAAAACTGCATTTTCGCCTCTTTAAAAAGAAAACTTCAAATTTACACCACCAACATTTCATAACAAAGCGACAGTTTAGCACAAAGTCAAAGCAAAAACTAACGCAATAACCGACGACGGAACTTGCCTTGTTTTCTTTCTAAATTCTCAGTTCGAAATAAACGGCACAGTCCCATTGAAAACGGTACGAATGGACACCTATTCCTTACACCCAGAGAACTGCACACCTCCAGACAGCGACTCTTGTTGGCCGGTGTCAAATCATGTGAAACCCATGAGTTCAGATTTGTCACTTTACCGATCGCACGGAGCCGTCAACTGACAGTGATATTGTGTATGCCTAACTCGTCTGCAATTGCACGAACACTTTTTCGAGGGTCCGCTTCCACGGTGTTCCTGAGTAGCTCATCAGAACATAATGATGGTCGGTGCCCATAGACCTTCTTTTGCAGTGTTGTGTCACCGGAACAAAATTTGACAAACCAACAGCGAATGCAGCGATCATTCGCCATTCCTGTCCCAAATGTACTGTTATTTTCTTGCGTCTTGCTCTGTAGATTGTCCTAGTTTGAATTCATAAAGAAAAATCACTCGCAGTTGTGTGTTCTTCATGGTGCACTTTCATACAACTCTGTTTAAGAATACACTGCCTCCTGACTGTCTGGGTACCCCAGCCTGTTTGCAGGGCATATACAGAGTTTGTGACATTAGACGCGTGACCTCAGTCAATCCCTGTGTTCTGTTGATGAGGTACGTTTCCCACCAGGCGTCAAAGCTGTAATTTCATTCGCTCCAACCCAATACAATGGTTGAATACAGAACCTTGAGGAACCCCAAAAGTAATTTCAGTGACATCCGATGTACTTTACAGGATAACAACCTTAAAGTAAGATCAAACCATATCAAAAAATGGAGTCAATAGTAGAAAATGTCTTTAGATTAACCAATAAACTATCGAAGATAACAGTCAGAGTCTTTACTGAAATTGAAATATTAATGGCGTTTACCTGAAAACCTTCGCCCCAAGAATTCATGAATATATCCAGCAAGAACAGTTAGATTAAATAGGTTTAAATTGATATTTTACAAAACTATGTTGTTCAGTAACAATGTAGGGTGGGTCATAGGAATAAATTCTATATTAAACAATAACTTCGTATTACGTTAGCATACAGAGAAAAGATGAATATCGGCCTAGAGTAAGCAACGTTGCGTTTCCTCTCTTTCTCAAGACTGGAATAACTCATTTCTATTTATTTGGCAACGATAACAGATGTAAAATATAGTTACATAACAGAATAAAGCGATTCGGGAGTTCATTTCGATATTCATATATGTACTGTGTATAAAATGGTCTCGGGGAAAGCCTATACTATCAGATTTATTTTAGTGAATTTGAGCAGGTAGTCAGTTACTTCAGTTATGGAAGTTGAGAGGCGGAGAATACTCGGAGGCTATCTATCTAATTGCGCAATGGACCCAGGAGAGTACCCTTTGGTATACCTTGTACTAATTCAAGCCACGGCTATGGTCGCGGGATGAACCGAGTTACGATGCTGAAAAGTAAACAATCAAATTAGTACTAGTAAATAGAGAATATACAGAAGATAGCGGTATTGAGGACCACTATGTGACTCATTTCTTAGACACAGTAGCAGCCAGGGAAGGCTGAGAACCACTGCGCGTCTTATTTCTTAAACACAGGCCAGCGGCCGGGAATAGGTTGTAGGAAGGTAGATGCTAAGAATGAAGTAAAAGAGCACTTATGATAAAGCAATATGACCAGTAAAGCGGTAGCGACCAATAAAAGATTGGAGAATTATAATTATTGAGAACAATAATAGGTTTATTAGCGGACAATGTCCAAGAAGAGAACATCAAGCAAGAGAGCTTGATGTGGTTCGGCCCGTAGACCGAGGAGATCTGAGCTCCGGCAGAAGAATCAGATATTTTGGGAAATCAGGGTCCTCAGATAGTCCTGCCCTGAGGAGTGGCCGCTCTCCAGTTTCTATTAGCGATCTCCATATGCATTCATGAAACTAAAACCTCTGTCGTGGGTGTGGATGCTACGGTTTCTATCTTGACGAACACATTTACCACGTATCGGTTGGTGTATAAGAGAAGAAAGGTGAAACAAGAAAACAGGACAGCGCGAGAAGAGTCTCCTTGATAGTGAGGGAAAACCAGAATATGCATTACTGTACATTCTGTAAAAATCATTTAATCGGTTCTAAGTACTCATTTACCTGGTAAACCACGCATGCTTGAAGGGTTGAAAACCCAGGTACAGTCTGTAATGAACCTATTTGTTGTGCGTCCAATTTAGCAAATGTTGTTTGTACATGCAAATCGATCACTCACACACGCATACAGCGCGTGCGCGAGCCTGAAGAAGCTGCTCAGCACCGATGTATTGCCGGAATGAGACCGGCTAAGAATGGTTAGTAAACAGACGAAGGCCCTGCTGGGGTGCCTGAAAGAGAAATATGAATTAGTAATAACTGACAAGTATGTTGTTACTTTACATGTGATGGGTAATCAACTATTAGTTGTCTGCATGGTGCATCTTCTTTTTTTAAATATACATATATATACTTGTATACACACACGTGCCTTTACATATATTGCATATTTCTACCCATGGAGACGGTGGTTGTGATTGGGTTATAAATTGTATTTTGGTGGGTTACGGGTTATTTTGTTGAGTTGTCTTTTGTGTTTCATATGATAGCCTGTGTTGTATGTTCCTAGTTGAGAGATCAGGTTGTTTTGTGAATGATCTTTTGTGGAGTAGAATTTCTGAGTTGTGTCTGTGATACTCTGACGCATTGGTTGGGTGATGAGGCTGCGCTGTAGCGGAATGAGCCTTGTGTACCTA
Source organism: Lepisma saccharinum (assembly GCA_022664845.1). Lineage (NCBI taxonomy): Eukaryota > Metazoa > Arthropoda > Insecta > Zygentoma > Lepismatidae > Lepisma > Lepisma saccharinum. The sequence goes on along the minus strand of JAGDQP010004068.1, from coordinate 74,763 downwards.
CGGCATTTTGTGATTACTTTAATTACTCTGTTTTGGAATGTTTGTAGTTTCTTTATATGTACTTTGTGCAGCGTATCCCCATGTTGGTGCTGCGTACAATAGTATCGGTTGTATGAGCATTTTGTATCCTGTTGCTTTTGTGTTTAGGTTTAAGTGACTGCTATTTAATAAGCCTTTGAGTTCTTCTAGTCCTCCGGTAGCTTTACCAAGTTGTGTTTGTATATGACTTACGAAGGTGAGTTGTGAGTCCAGTTGTACCTCAAGGTATATCGCATGGTTATTCCAGTGTGTATCATTATTGAACAGTTTTGGAGGGTGGGTAGGTTTCCTTTGTCTGCGTGTAAATTTAACTGCTTCGCTTTTGTTTACGTTGACTTTGATTTTCCATTTGGAAAACCAAAGTTCCAGTGGATCTAAATAGTGTTGCAAATATTTTGTTGCCTAGTCTGGTTGCCATCTGTTTGTATACACACAAGTGTCATCAGCGAAGAGCACTATGTCTCTTTTATCCGTTTTTGGGATATGGTTAATGTATAAGCTGAAAAGTGTAGGACCAAGTAGTGGGCCTTGGGGTATTCCTAACTTAATGTGTCTAGTTGTTGAATTTTGTCCTTCTACTGATACATAGAATGTACGTTTTGTGAGATATGATTGTAGCAAATGTATGAGGTGGTTAGGTAGTTTGTTTGTGATTAGTTTGTAGAGAAGACCGGTAATTCAAACGCTGTCAAATGCCTTCTCCACGTCAAGAAAGATACAGCTGGTGCATTGGCTTTTATTATACTTGTCTGTGATGTTTTCTACTAACGGAACGAGTTGGTGAGTAGTGGAGTGCTTCCGTCTGAAGCCAAACTGTTCATTGATAAGTATGTTGTTTGATTTTAAGTGCCTGTTAAGTTGTCTGAGCTTGACTGATTCTGTGACTTTAGCCAGTTTGTTTAATAGACTAATTGGTCTGTAATTTTGTGGAAATTTTGAGTCTTTGCCTGGTTTGGGGAAGCAGACTACTTTTGCTGTTTTCCAGCATTGTGGGAAATATGCATATTTTAGGACATTATTGATTATTTTTGTGAGGAACACTAAGGCTTCATTAGGGAGAAGCTTGAGCAGGATACTCTGTATGTTGTCGGTACCACTGGCTTTGAACGTCTTTAATTTATTGATAATGTTGAGGATTTGTTTTTCTTAACCTTTTTGAAGTTTGAGCTGTGTTCAGTATTGAAAAAAGTTTTGACGGTTCTTTTAACGTTTCTGTCATGACCTGGATTTGATGGAGAAGTGTTAGGTTGGAAAGTTTTCTCTAGTGTGTCCGCCAGAGCGTTTCCTTTGCCCACGTTTGAGTACACAAGTCCATTTACTCCGTGCAAATAGGTGGTTGGGGTGTATGGTTTTGTAGGACTCTTGGTAACCTTCTAAACTGTACTGTTATTAATGTTTAATTTACTGACCTTTTCTTCCCTTTGTTTCTTTTGTGAGTGATAATTTCTCTCTTGGTTTGCCGTCTTAAGTTATTGATTTGGTTTTTGTATCGGGGGTCCCTGGTGCCTTGATATGTTTTTCTGATGCCATTCCGAAACTTAATTAGCTTTTTAATGTTATCTGGAAGTCCGGATGTGTGATGTGGCTTCTTGTTCGCTATAGAGAAGGCTTGCGCATTCTCTATCCTTTCAGTAAGTTTGAGTGCCGCTGTTTCCATGTCTGTTTTACTAGTGATAGAATACTGTCTTGGAATGTTTTACTGAATGGATTCACTAAACAGTTTCCAGTTTGCTTTGAAGTAATCAGGTAGTTGTATGCTGCAGAAGTGGCGATGTTTACTGTTTAGTTCCCCTGCTAACAATGTACTAGGTCTTTCATTACTTATTTTTCTTATGTTCGTTGTATATATACGGGGATATATACAACCCCCACTATTGGAATACTAGCAGGCATGCTCTTGGTTTTTTCATGTGTGTGTTATTGATTTCATGTGTTTATGATTTTATTTGGGGTTATGTTTGTGTGTGTGTGCGAGCCAGCGTTTACCTGTCCCAATTCTGTTCCTAAGGTGAAGAACTTATCCAAAAATACATGAATGAACTGTAATACTATTTTAATGTTACAATTTTCACCAACTGCCATGATCAGATCACCTAGTGCAGCATATATACTACAATTAGATGTCTTGAACTGCGCAGGGGTGAGTTTTCTTGGGGGAAGAAACAGGATCCCTAGCAGCTATGCGTATTGGGTTAGAAGGTTTCTGGTTTTAGGTATAATGGAAGGAGTAGGAGTTGAGGTGGGATTCTGTCCAGTGGTGGTAGGGGTAGGATCAACTGATGAGGAAATACTAGCAATAGGGGTAATTGTAGGTCTACTATTATTTATCGATTTTATCTATTTTGATAATTCTTACCCTGGCTCTGTTTGTTACTGTTGTCGCCCTTTGCTTGCTTCTTGCCAGCGCCTTTTCTAGAAGCTAATATGCGCTTGAAAATTTCACAGTCGCGATAATTAGCAAGATGTGGGCCAGAGCAATTGCAGCACTTAGGAAGTTGGCCCTTAGCCTTAGGGCATTTGTTGGTGGAAAGATTCTGGCCACACTTGACACATTTCTCTTTTTAATTACAAGAGGGGCGCGTTATGAAAGAAATTTTGACATCTGTGACACTGAATTATTTCGGAAGGGGAGGGCCTGTAGTCATCAAAAGTCACAGGAATGAAGCAGTGTTGCATTTTCAACATTTTTTCTTTTGTCTTGACGTCTGGCAGTTTCACAAGAAACAACGGCAAAGGAACTTTCCTTCTACCTTGGTCTTTCTTTGCGGATTCTATGTATTCCCTACGGGACATCTGGTGAACGCTAACATATTCTGTCTGAAGACCTGTCCTTAGAAAAATCTCTACATCATCTTGTGGCATGTTGACTGGAAGACCCTTGACAACTACTTTTGCCTGTCTATCACTCACTGCACCTGTATGCACATACTCTATGCCATTTTCAGACAGGTAACTTGATATTCTTGTATGTGATTTCGTTCCAAGCTAATATCTTGAATCCCTGTCTGGCAGTCATTGCTGTTAGATTGCCATACTTCTTACTTAGATCGGACAGAATTTGTCTAGTGGGGACAATAATTGGTGGATACTTCTTTATTATCGGCTTCAGAGAAACATTAGACTTATCTGAACTAGTTGGTGACTTTTCCAAGGAAGTATGGCTAGCAACATTTTTCTTAAGTTTATCAGCATATGAGTTGCCTGAACTTGACACACTTGACACACTCGAGGCTACTGACTCTGTATCTGACAAATCTGAAAATAAAATTGTATATGAATCTTGCATGTCTGTAAATTTCAACTTACCCACCTCCAACAGGGCCCTAGCTGCTTCCTTGGTAGCGGGTGTTGCTTCTCCTTCTGTCTGAGACTTTGACTGGCTCTCATCTTCTTCTTTCTTCTTTGCTCTGAGCTTACCTCTATCCTTATCCTTCTCTCTCTCTTCTTCTTACCTGCCATCCCTTCGCCCAGTTTCAAAAGCTCCATGCACGACAACACTTTAACGCACTCACTCGCATTTTTTTTCTCTCTCTTTCGAAAGGGACGTTTCTCCTAGGGCCCTACTTTGCACACGAGTAACTCTATTTTATAGCTACTTCACTTTCACGATACAGCAGCTACAAGGTACATTCTCACACCTCTGAGCTCCAGTGCTTCTGCATCGACTTATATACCCCTGGTTGGTGCTCGAAGATCCTCGGTTCGTGACGTCATACACACGAAATTACCTACTTGCACAGGTCAGGTTATATTCACATATACATATACCCTTGAGTTCTACTAATTAGAATTTTATAGTTCAACGGTGCGCACTAGATTTCAAGAGAATTATATAGCTTAACAGTACGCACAGGATATCACAAAAAAAGTTATCCTATTTGAAGTAATTTATATTATATAATACAACTTGGGGCTGTTTTCTTAATAAAATAACAATTGTAACCAGCGAACATTAAGCAAATGTGAGGTACGTTAAAATGTAAATGCGTTAGTTGCGGAAGAAACCGAAATATCGGGAAATTGAGAACACTTGACTACTGTAGAATGTGATATAGTGCCCCGAAAGACCTTAGGATATAATTATCTTTGGATTTTAAGTCTGGGGCCTACACCTGTTTTATTGGTATACGTAAGAAGGAATACGTTCACGAGATCTACGAGATATAAAATACCGAAGCATTTTAGAGTGATATTTTACACCTCTTGTAACACGATGAAGATAATCTTTATATTTGACACCTTGCAGCAGGGTTGCCACCTTTCTGTTCAAGAAAATCGGGACTAGTTTCTGCACCGGGTGTTTGAGTGTATCAGTGGTACTTCCAGTCATGTATCTAGAAATGGGTTCTGTGAGGGTTTCCGGGGTAGGCCAATGTGTGTCAGAGTATGGAATGTATATTAAATATATGGATGGTGTTCAGCAGAAACCTGGTATGTCGAAAAACTCAATTTTACAGGAAAAAACAAAAAACGTAGATCCAGCCAAATTAAATGAAGTGACATACGAGATGATTCAATTTCGCTTTACTTTGTTGTTTTTTCCTATTTGATACGTCAGATATTCCAGGCACATGAAATAAGTGTTTATAAAAATCCACCAAAATCTCATTTTATCATTTTTGCGACATAAGAGGTTACTGCTGAACGTTATAATGACGCCTAAAATTATACTAATTTCGCACAAGTTTCGGAATTTCGGCGGGATCCGGAGCCCCCGGACGCAAACACTAAATACATCTCTGACTTTCGCGGGAAAGTTTTTATCATTTAATCTTTAAGATTGGTTTTTACGGCCATTCTGGGCTTACTTTTAAGTTGAAAAATTACTACCGATTTAGTTAAAATAAATTGTACTTATTAATTATTTAAACAAGCTTTAGTCACATCTTAAAAATTCTTCAGCCCTTCTTGTCAATGAGAATGTGGTTCCAGGAGAACTTGAGGAAAATTTTATAATTGAAGGATTGGATTCAAGAACCAAGCAGCTCCATTCTTACAGATTTTTTAGAAGAGACAAAGAACGACCTTTATAACATCAAAAGAGAAAAAATATAAAGTTAGATTTTTTTTGTAGATACATTAACAATCTCATTGATTCTTTCACCATAAGAAAAATCATTTATATTACCTATTTTGATACTGAGCTGTTCTTTGTCTCTCCTGAATAGTTTGTAAAAATGGATCTGCCTGGTTCTTGCATGCAACCCTTCCATTTAAGCCATTAGAAAGGCATTTTCCCTAAGCTTCTTGTGAAGATGTAAAATGTGTTTTGAATTCAACCTGTAACTTTCAATAATGATCGTACACCAAAGATCTTTGGTATGCATATAAACTTGTAAGAAATACTTAAAACAAGAATTGTGTCTTTTCAAAGCAAACAACATACAGAGGCAAATAATACTCAAAAATGAAATGTTTTCCGAAATCTCTACACAAGGGCGCCATTTTGTACTGATCGTTCTGTGCTTAAGAACTGAAGAGGAGGGGGAACTAGAGCAAGAAGTAAACAAATAGAAAAAGTTTAAAGAAATATATTTGTGTGTCTCACAGAAATAATAAGCGTAGTGTGATGCCTATTATTATAAAAACATAAAACAATAAAATATGCTTTATGCATACATTCTGAACGATAAAAAAACGGGACAATTTGTGTTCCGACGAACATTGAATCGGGACGCAGGATAACGGGTCCAAAATCGGTACGGTCCCTACAAAATCGGTACAGGAGGCAACCCTGCCTTGCAGGGATTTCAAGCATTTACTGAATGCTCTAAATTCAAAATAATCAGAATGGAAACCAGAATTTTGTATCTGTGACTGTGCTGTTTTTTAAGCTTTTAAGTAATTTGTTAGTTCATGATCAAACCATTCAGGATACTTGCAGAATTTTTAAGGTCATTCGGAAACAACCATATGTGTAATAGAAAACCACACGTCATAGAAAAATCAACTGCTTCGTTGATATGGGTACAAGCTTCAGGAAGGTTCCATTGAATCGATCTCATTTATCGGTTAATGAGATTCCAAACTATTACATTTACGTCTTTACTCACGCTTTTAATGCCTTTCGACTATTGATAGTGAAAAAGGAGCACAGACTGTTAGTTTCATTATTGTTGGTATCAAAAGAGACAGGCCAAAACATAATTATTTCCTATAGTTTCTTCCCTAGTGGCAAAAGTCTTTATTTGACACTATTTTAACATAAATAGAAGACAGAAACGAACCAATAATATATTCTTCCGCATTGTCTATCTTCTAAATTTTGCACGGTGTTTTGACTCGACGCTTGACGAAATCTAGTAAGTTATATTTCATGAGTTCGTCAAATCAAGTTTGCGGGCGATTACTTTAAGAAAGGAGATTCACCAAAGATTATTAGAGACAAAGCTGAAGAGGTGTTACTCTGAAAAAAGCAAGATCAGGCGATTAAGGGAGATGTGCAATAACGTTCTAACCGACCTCTTGAATAGATGCTTCTTTCATGTTTGCGGAATGCGGGCCAGCATCATCATCATGCAGCATTATTTGATGCAATCTTTCTGGTCGTTTTTCTTGAATCGTGGCTGCAAGTCGTCTTGGCAATAAGTATCAGCAGGAATTACATTCCTAGGAAACAACTTGTAGTACACGACGCCTTTTTCCTCCTACTACATGCACAACATTATTTTCCGTGGATGCGCATCAGCGTTTGCACAGGGAATTCTTTATTTCTTGTTTCTGTTAGGGATCAACCACTGCTTCCTCTTATTGCTGTTGACATAAAGAAATCATTTGAAACGGGAATGCCACTTTCTTGACGTACTTTCCACAACGGTATTCTCCTAATACACGGCAAAAATGTTTCTAGCGTTTGCAGCTCGGTTAATTTCAATCAGGTGAATATGACGGAAATATTCGTCTCTTGACAAGCCATTTTCTTCAGCCCACAAATAACAATATTTTCTTCAAAGCTGCAACTCATGGCGTATTCACTAGCACAGACACTTTCACTACAAATGGCAAATGACACTATGAAAGAACACCGCATTGTTGCCAAGCCAGAAACAAACGCTAGTAGATTATCATCACCCCAAATCTGTGACTTGGAAATCGACAGTGTATCATGTTGTCAATCGCCTCTCACTGTTAATCACTACCCATCCAGAGCTAAAACCAAGTCACTTTTGCTTACCCGATCTGACCCTAATATAGGTTACCCAGAGACCCGATGACGCGGTTCAAGAGATACTATAAAATATTCCAAAGCATAAAGGGAAGAACAGAAATACAGAAGCTACTCCAGAAAGTAGAAATTACACAAATGTATCACAGAGGGCGGTTCGTTATGCACGCAGATTATTAGCGTTAAAATGTTGCTTTATATTAAAAATTCTGAATACAATCTCTAAATCTATATAGAAAATTATTCTTTTTCAGCTGGATTCTATTTGTGTCCCATTGTCTTAGATTTACATAAGTCCCTGGCTATTCAAGTCATTACCTTACATAACCTTTTTATGAAATTTGAATTGAAATAATTAGAACAGATGTGACGAAAGTGGCTAAGACAGCCAGAAGTCCAATCTAGTGGCCTTGCGGGCCAGGATAACTACTTTGTTGTTGTTGTGTGCATACAACTACTTTGTGTTGTTGTGTGTGTTGTGTGCAGTATAACTTATAAAGAACTACTTTCATATTTAATTTAAAACAGGAACATAACAGTGATAAGATCGAAACAACATACTCAAATCTTCGTCATGGATGTGAAACAGAGCTCATACAAAATTATTACAAAATAGTATTTTGGATGACAACACCAATAAATTTTACTCTCAACACCTTCATTTACCTAAACATCCTTCATCCTTTTACAGTTTCACCTGTCTTGAATTCTGGCAATTTTACTTATAAATGATCTGTTCTTCTGGATAATGCCTTTAGGCTTACTCAAATAAATAAAGGGGATAAGTGGATTTTCTGGGGGCTTGCTTGGGGCGCTGCCTGGGCCCTGGTGCTTAATCCGGTTCATTTTTAACATAAATCAAATTATTATTTTCTCTAATCAATTATACAAATTAACTCTAAGGACGAAAGTAGCTTATTAGAGCTAGAAGTCCAGTCAGGGGGTCCTGCGGACCCATGGCATTTACTGTAGCGGTGTAATAAAGTGAAAGATATAACATGAATAATTGAAGACTTTTACACAAAAAAACAACAGTAGTGAAAATTGTAAATTTTCACGAGTAAGAGGAAACTCTTCCAAAGTCCAGTGCATAATTTTGGATGAAGCGCACTACATTTCTGACTTAATCTGTTTACACAGGAATTGTGTGGCCAGTATGGACTTTGAAAAAGTCTTCCTGTTGCTCTCCTGAAAAATTACATTTTTGACTACTTTTTTTTTTTTTTTGTAAAAATGAATAAAAAAAATCAATTATCCTAGAATGTTATACGATGACCGCTAAGACTAGTTAGCTACAAGATAAACAAAATTGAAATTCTTGCAATGATAAAATATCAGACCTTGTCAAAGGAAATTATCGTAAAGCCTCAGAAACAACAACGTACCAAAATAATAATCCGTTTCTGCTTGTAATGGCTGCAAGAGTGAGAGAAAGGGTACCTCGCTACGAATGGTGTCCACATTGTCATTCAACGAAGTCTCATTCCAACTTAGAAGCACTACGACAGCAATCACATCAGCAAGAACAAACATTTGAATTGCTAATCCCTTTTCTGGTCTTTTGTAGGATCTACATTATTTAGCAAATCCCGCTGCTCACTGTAACGCTTAACATCCTCCACGCTTTGGTCATTTCACTTTTCGTTTTGCTATTTTTCAACCTGGCTGGAATGTGTTGAAGTGCTTTCAACAGCAGACGATGGGAGCAAGTGAGTGATAACTGGTGGACTTCTATATTTCTCGCTGTGTGATAATGCCCAGAAGACTTGTGTTAACAAGCCTTGCCTCGTAGCTTTAAACTTCTTTTCTCATATCTGCGGAAACCACTGCTCCAGAACACGAATTTCGACTACAAACAGAATGGCCATACCTAATTCAAAAAAAAGAAAAAAAATACTAATATGACGGATAAAATCTTTTTGGATTAGTGTTTCTTGTGTAATACAATCAGACAACCCTTTCTTCAGTTATCACAGGTTAAGCCAAATGTTCTATACATGCAGTAAAGGGTGGACAAAAGAGAAAATTTTAATCATTGATCTTGTATGGACGAATTGCAGTTGGATACGGCTGCAAATATTCTTGTTACAGTTTGTCAGGATGGACAGGTGGAGTGGTGCAGATCATGTATTTGCCTTCAAGGCTTATTATAAACATGGCATCCACTGGAATCTGCGTATACTATCAAAATATGTGTGGAAATTTTCGAAGAGGAAGCCGAAGAAGAAACCTACAGGGAGAGAGAGAAGTACGCGACCATCAGCGAACAACGTTGTTGTAAGAACTGTCTTTAAACAAAGACCTAAGCATTAGTCAATTTTTCTTTAGACACTGTGTCTAAAACTTCCATCTATACAAGGTCCAAGTGATTCAGGCGTTACAGAAGGTGACGGGATAAGTATTTGTTCTTTTAGCACCGATTTGTGTAGCTAATGAATGCTAATGAGGACAGCGTCCATAATCTCGTAATGAGTGATCAATCACATTTCCACTTATTGTGACATGTCGACAAACAAAAATTCCGATATTGGACTGAAAATAACCGCCAACATTACACCAGAAATCTTTAAACAGTGCCAGGGCCAGCCTTGTCATTCTTTCGAATCATTAGTCCTTTCTTTTACGATGACAGCAATGGTTATTTTGTTACAGTATACAGAAAGTGCTATGCTGTGATGGCCGATAACTTTCCAATACATCTTATTAACGATCACGATGTCATACTGCCAGTAGATGTTGCAACATCTCTTGATAAACGTTACTGCACTTTCGCACCGGTCAGTGTTGAGTAAGACGGAATTGATGGTGGCGATACGAGCGCAATCATAGCAGTGTGAAATAGCGGATCTAAAGGAATGGGGATCCTGCGTTCGTTTTTGTTTTAAGCTGCGGAAATCGGCCACAGAGATATACGAAATATTGAGGACAACAATTTGTAAGGAGGCATTGAGCCGAATGACAACGTTTGAATGGTATTCTCGCTTCAAAAATGGTCAAATATCTGGGAAGGTAATCCTCGTCCTAGCCGCACCTACACCAGTCGGATTAGGAAGGGGGGAATTCAACAGGGTCGAACTATGGCTAAAGAGTTTTACAAGGAGATCCTACCGCGCATATGAGATGTTGTCCCTTTCGGAACGGCCGGAATATGACCAATGGCGCTTGCAGCATGATAATGCGCTGTCATGTAACTCTCGTATTTCTTTACTAACTTCAGCATTCCCTCATCCACCTAATCACCGGATTTTACCCCTTGTAACTTCTTCCTGTTTCCCAGGTTGAAAGCGACCTTAAAAAGTAAACGATTTCAAGGATATTCAGGAAACTCAATGGAACATGACGACGGACATCCACCGCATTCTAAACAACTGCTTTGGAAAGTGGCGCCGAAGTTGCTGCTACCTTGAGTGTATAGCTGCTGAAGGAGGACTTTAAAAGTGACAGTAGAGACTAGTTGCTAAGTCATGCTTATGCTTTTATGAAATACAACCGTGGAATTAAATGATGAACCCTTGTATATTTGAAACAATACAAAATACAAATAAATAAAGGCCAAATCATCAGGAATTGTTTACACTGTAACTAAAGTTAACTGACTAACGACTACACGTAAAACTATGTTTCAGGTGAAATTTTCTTTTCACCAATATGACCTCCTCTTGCGTGGGTTTCTTGTATATTTATCGATACCTCTGTTGTTATAATTTCTCAAGCTTCCAAAATACTTCGTCTTATTTCAACTGCATTGTTTTCAGCTGTCTGTATTACGTTCCTGTGTCTCTTCTCCCAGAAGAGTTCAATACGAAACTAATTAATTAATTATAAGACAAAACAATATTTATTTCAATGCTCCATAACTCTACGCGGCTAGGGAAAACGTAGCGTCTATCTATGATTGAGATATGTCTTTAATTCATGGCAATATAGCCAACGAGGTGTGTATCTTAGGCATTGTTAAAACCAGGGTTTCTCAACGTGGGGTCACGCCCACCCACCCACCCAGAGAGGTGGCGGGTTATGTGGTGGCCAAGGAAGATGAAAAAAAAAATAACTAGGGGTCTTTCAGGTCTAACAAATTTCAAAGAACGTATTTTATTTTGCTAGTTCTTTTTCTAATAACTAAAATAATGCAATTTCTTGAATAGTTTTTGGGTAATATAATTAGGACATTTATTATCAAATACAGCAAATCAACTGTCATGTTTTCAAATGTTATGTATTTGTGAATCGCCGGTTAGAAGACACGATAAAAAGGTTTTCGCAGGATGAAAAAGTTGGGAAACGCTAGTCTAAATAATTCCTCGAGTATTCGAGTTCGTAAACCAAATGATTCAAACAAAAATTGTGTTGCTTAGTTAGAACTGTAATTTTATTAACTGTGATGAATCACTTGAGATTGATCTACAAAACTATGTAAAGCGTCAGCAGCTCTCCTCGCGTTGAATCGTTTAGATCTGACGATGTCAGTTATTATGCAGAACCATGACTGTATGGTCAGATCTTGTGATTGCGGACCGGAATTTAGAGCTCACTAACACTTCCGCTAGCCGTCTACTCTCGGGTAAGCTCTGGAGCAGTTTAGACATAATCCGTATTGCCCAATAGTCTATTGTTACTGATAACAGGAACAGGTGGATATCGGATGGGTCCTTTTCCGACATTCTCCAGGTCAGTGATTACCTAGAAACGACCAGGCGTTAAAATCCAAAGTAGACCAATAAATGTTTTGGTCCCATCCAGTCTCTAATTACGCTACATTGAGAAAAGAAAGAAAGAGTCCGTTCCCCACATTTTTTATGGTTTGAGCATTGTTTTGAAATTGTGCAGCAGATGGCTTCATAGGTATATGTTTTTGTTAAAGAAACACACGATTCATTAATATGGTATATGTACAGTGATACGTCAGCTTGCGTTATATCCCTGAATTAATCATAAAGTGTACAGTTAGAGAAACTTCTATTACTATAATTATTTTAAGAAAGTTTGTTCAAACCAAAAATTTAAAATATTTAGACTTTTGTCAATATTTAGACTTTTGTCAATAGAGGCTGCTTTCATCTGTGATCTTTCCTTTCAAGCAAAACGGGCTAGGGCATTTTTGTGTAGTAATTGTTTTATCGTGGCATGTAAATAAAAACAATGCATTAAGAAAAACACAAAAACGAAGAGTAAAATGTACACATTCGTTGTGTGTCGTATTAAGAAAGAACATTCTTACAATAAGACAGAAAGGAAAGAGTAATAATTTGAACAATAGAGAAGATTTATGATGAGGCCATTTCTCAGATCACTTGTAAAAAATTGCAGTAGCTTTTAAATGTAACGTTTTAAATATAATCTGATGGTTATCTTGTTCTAACGTTTTAGGTGTAAACATATAGGAGATTTTTCTAAAAAAAAATTGTATTCCATAAGGCGAGTACCATATTCTCGCAAAATTGATTTTACGTGCTGTTTTATTTAGTTTTGAATATGGAAGATATTTTTCTAAGTCAATTTGAACCATGAAAACACAGTACAAAAGAATATTGACGACTGTCAAATAGGTGGTGTCAGAGGTAACAGGTATAAAACAACTAATTGGTTTCAGAATGTCTTCTGTTGTCATAGATGGCGCGTCTTTGAACACATGATTAATGCCAAAACTCGAGCAAGTTTTGGTCAATGAAAAACATCCTGATTCAGTTTCCAACCACTCCCTCCACTTTTAAAAGTTTTGTATATATAAAAACAAACTTGGCTCGCGAAAATGTTTCTGATATCATGGCAGAATTAACATTTCCATTCGCCGTATTTCACAAACTTTCACAGAAATAAATACCAACTCCGATGCCTTTACTAAGGTATGTTCAGTGGAAAGGACAGGATACGCATGTACCACGATAGAAAATTATTGAATCTTGCGATCGCGGTGTGCTTTAGTTTGTACTTCAAGTCAAATGAAGACGACAACGATACTTGTTATAAGAGATCTTCGCAACGAAAATCATTCAATATTTTCTTCATAACAGATCTATATAGAGTACCAGGAGATATAAGAAATAATCTAAATATATGGCAAATTAATTATTGCAGTGCTAAAAGTCTACCAAATGTTGGGACATAAGAGGAATACATGATTTGTTTTAATTAGGGGGCTTTAGATTTGCTAAGCACATGATAATAAAAATATTTGGACGTTCTAAGTGAAATGCGGATTTGGTTACTTGTACAGTGAGGAGACCAGTAGTCGGCCAAGTAATGGACTGGTTCATTTATTTGCAGATTCCCTTTTTGGCCGTCCTTACACTTACACTTCTTCATTTTATACACCTTTCTCCACTAAAACAAAACATTTCTAACTCAAAATTTTACATGTATTTAGTATTATGATTAATTTTAAGAAAATAAGAGTTCCCAAGGTGTCATTCACTCAGAACCAATGGTCAGTCAGAACCAATGGCCAAAAATATAAATAACCATAAAAAATAAGTACTCTAACATTCGGAAATACTGGAAAACTTTCATTTTACCCTATTAGAAATAAAGTGGTTAATTCGTATAAAAACTAATAATGATATATATCTATTTAAAATTAAAATAGATATAAGTCCCTAATGTGCCATTGGAAAGACTGTTAGATTATTTAACTAACTAACTCTATGGCTTATGGAACTCGCAAGTTCATCGCCGCAGTAACAAACGTTCGCCATTGGATTCTATCCTGGGCAGTATCAAGCCAGTTTTCATCACGAACACCTACTTCTCGAAGATCTCTTCTAATATTGTCCTCCCAACGACGTCTCGGTCTTCCCAATGGCCTCTTTCCATCGGGCCTTCCAACCAGGATTGAATATAATCTTCGTTTTTCCCCCATCCGAGCTACATGCCCTGCCCACCTTAGTCGTCTCGATTTCATTATTTTTACAACATCTGGTGAATCGTACAGTCCGTGGCGTTCTTCATTATGCAGTCTCCTCCACTCTCCAGTCATCTCGTCCCGTTTTGGCCCATATATCTTTCTCAAAACCTTATTTTCAAATATACGCAATTTATGTTCATCTGCTAGGATCGTACTCCAACTTTCGCAACCGTAAAGAATTACCGGCAGAATAACCGTTCTGTATATTTTTAATTTCAATTTCCTTGATATTAATTGCGATGTTAGAAGTTTTTGGACTGAGTAGAAACATGCGTTCCCCGATACTAAGCGACTTTTTATTTCTTCCGTGACCTCATTTTTGCTTGTTACGTATGCTCCCAAGTATTTAAATTTGTTTACTTTCTCTATGACCTCATCCCTAATTCTTATGTTTTTAATTCCTTCATTCCCTGTGCTTCGGCTTGTTACCATGTATTTTGTTTTATCTATGTTTACCTGTAGACCTATCTCATCGCACGCTTCTACTAAGATATCGGTGTTGCTTTGTAGTGTATCTATATCGTCCCCTATTAAATCTACATCATCCGCGTATACAAACAGTTGATTCAAACCATTCAATGATAGTCCCTTTTTGTCCCCTTTAATTTTTAAAATCGCATATTCTAACGCGAAGTTAAACAGTAGTGGTGACAAGGCATCGCCTTGTTTCAATCCGTTGCGAATCTTGAAACTATCTGACATATTATTACCTATCCGTACTCTGCTTATGGGGTCGCTGAGACACATCTTCACTAGTTGGACCAATTTTTTCGGTATTCCAAATCGTATCAGGATACTGTATAACTTTTCCCTTTTGATAGAATCATATGCTTTCTTAAAATCAATGAATAGCTGATGAACCGTCCCATTGTATTCCCATTTCTTCTCCAAAATTTGTCTCAAAGCAAAAATCTGGTCCAACGTGGATCTATTTCTTCTAAATCCACATTGGTGATCTCCAATTATTTCATCTACGTATACATTTAGGCGTGTTAACAGAATATTACTTAATACCTTGTAACAAGTTGGAAGTAACGAGATTCCGCGGTAATTATTGCATTCCGACTTATCGCCTTTTTTGTAAATCGGAACAATTATTGATGTTTTCCATTCCTTTGGGAGCTCCTTCTTTCTCCATATAGCACTTATCAATTTATGTAGTTCCTTGATTAGTGCCGTTCCTCCTGTTTTAATTAATTCGGCTGGAATATTGTCTATTCCTGGTGATTTGAAATTTTTCAATTTCTTAACCGACATTTCGATCTCGATCTCGCTAGGTTCGGGAATCCACGGTTCTGCGGTATGGATTTCAAATTCCTCTGTTTGTTCCCCGCTGTGTACATTAAGAAGTTTGTCGAAATAACTTTTCCACACATCGACAATTTTAGTCGGATCCGCCTGAAGATCTCCACGTTCATTTCTAATCATTCCTAACCTCGGCTGGTAACCTTTTCTTAACGAGTTTACCCCTTTGTATAGATCTCGTATGTTATTTGTCTTCCCGTTTTCCTCAATCTCCTGAATCTTCTGCGTCAGATATTCTCGCTTTTTGTTTCTGAACCCTAGTGTGGCGTTTCGTTTCGCGTTACTGTAGTGGTTGGTATTTGTTTCGCTTTTATTACTTAGAGATCGTTGCCTTGCTTGTTTTCGTTCCTCATGAAGTTTAATGCATTCTTCATCAAACCAAGGTTTGTTTTTCTGTTGTTTCTTCTCACCTACACGTTCCTTCGCTGCGCTCTTAATTGTTTCACGAATTGCCTCCCACATCTTACTTACATCAATTTCATTATTAATATCATCATTATTATTACTCGAGTCGGCTAGGATTTCGAACCTATTTGAGAGTTCGAGTTGGTAATCTGCTCTTATGCTCGGATTATTTAATAGTTTCACTTCGAATTTCAGTTGTTTTGATCCCTTGCTTTCTCTGTTCGCGATGCATAACTTTTCCCTTACTTTTGTGATCACTAATTGATGGTCGGTGTCACCTTCCGCTCCTCTGTACGACCTAACGTCCATTATGTTGGTGTGTCTTCGTCTGTCTACTAATACGTGATCGATCTGGTTGAGAGTTTTGCCGTCCGGAGATACCCACGTGTATTTGTGTATGTCTTTGTGTTCAAAGTACGTGCTCTTTACCAGTAAGTTTTTCGAAATCGCGAAAGTTATCAGTCTTTCTCCATTGTTGTTGGTCTTTTCGTGAAGACTGTATTTGCCTATAGTAGGTCTATATTTTTCTTCCCTCCCTACCTTTGCATTGAAATCACCCAACACAATTTTCGAATTAAGAAGAAAAAATTAAATTTAACATCACAACAGAAATAAATAAGAGGCATCATGTATCGGTCACCCTGGCTGACAACAGAACCCTCGTGAATTCTATAAACCTAAGGTCGTCCACAATATATTTAATAGATATTACTATTCGTATTTATTATTATATAAAATCAAACGTTTAAACAGTTAGAAAACAATTTATGACTTTAAACAACAATGTAATCACAAAACTCTTGCTGTTTCTGATAGAAACAGGAAGGTGTACAGAAAATGTCAGTTACTGTTAGTCGTCACAGTAATCCCCGTCGACTTCCAGAACCTTTTGCCAATGTTCCTGAGCTGCGCAATCCCCTAGCGGTAAATATTGGGGTCTTGGACGCGAAGAAGCCGATGGTACCTGTAGCAAGTCTACCTTTTTGGCGAAGGATTGATTATCCACGAAGGTGGTTGTCCAGGGAATGGCAGAAATGATATTATGTTGATTCAAGGTCAGGGAAGTACGGTGGGTGGTCGCACAGTGCTTCCCAGAAAGGTCGATGTATAGTATCCCTGGCCACCCGCCCCACATCCAGCTGGTATTGTTGCCAAGCAACAATACACCCTTGCGATTCATCAATGCTGGTTCCTTCTGCTGCGGTGCCTGTTGTACACCTTCTAACTGCTGTGAGTACAGGTCCGCAGTGATGGTTTAGTCAGGTAGTAGCAGCTCGTTTGACTAATGCACCAGATACAGAGCATTCTCTTGCGTTTGTGTAGAGGTGCTCTTGTGGTGTGAGGTACAGGGTCCCGAGGTAATAGCAAATATCTGGCACCCTTGTGAATTTCATACAGGACCCACCTTTCGTCACTAGTGAGCATTCCAGCTAATATGGGAGTGTTCCGGTAACGAGAAAGCAACGGTAAATTGGTTGTCACTTGTTGGTCCTTGTTGGCTTCCGAAAGTATGTGAGCGTACTTGTTCAGTTTGTACACCTTCCCTATTCGGTGCAGGTGAAGTATGAATGTTTCATCAGAAAAATTGAAGTATTCGGCAAGCTCATTTCAAGTTTGACTGCTGTCCTGCTCTGTGGTTGTCTTCAGAAACTGTTGATGCCCGCTGCTGTGTTCATCACACAGGAACAAATCTCCAGACCTGAATTTATGGAACCAATGCCTAAGACTGCGTTCATTCACAGCATCATCAACAATGGTTTGACGTATTCGCCGACTTGATTCGGCAGCGGACAAGCCAACCCATAAAGCCGACTGAAACACACAAATGTTGAAACGGATCACCGGGTCAATTTTTGGACCCGATCCCCGGTTTTTATACTCGGGACACTGTGTGACCCGATGGGCAAAGCAGAGATGTCATTTTTTTACTTATTATACTAATTTTATAGATTTTTATGATATTCAGTGAAAATCTTGTTTTATATTGCAGATATGAGTTACATGGATTTAAGCGCATACTTTTCAAATTTCTTAGGTTTTAGGCATTTGTAGTAATTCTGAACATTTCTGAGCGTAAAATAGTGAAGAGGGTCGTAATCGTATATATCCTCATGTAGGCTTGCAAAAAATACTTAAATGCTTATCAGTAACACTTGTTTCATATATCTTTCAAATAAATATATATATATCTTAATAGTAATAATAAATATTACTATATTTATAATAATTAATTATTATTATTATTATTTGAATGAGCGTATACGGTAGTTTTTGACAAAATACGGCAATTTTGATGCTTGCGTACGATATTTTCGATTTCAAAAATCTCCAACCCTGCACTGCAGCATGACCAGTCGAAGTGTCAATCACTAACTTTGAATGAAAACAGAAGGATTCTCAAGAAGGTAGAGACTCCACCGCTCGTCCAAAAATTCCTCACGGAGTTGTTTCCTCCTGCTCTGCCTTTCCTTGGGAAGAGCCAGCGCCTTCTGAGGATTTGTAGCATTGTATCGGGGAGCGAATGATGTCGTAGCCAAAACAATAAAGACAGTGGGTCCTGGTGGGTCAAGCAATGCCGACCCACTCTAAAAACGTGACCCACTTGACCCACTCCATCTCTGATTATGAGTCACTTTCGATCGAAGTTGTTGTAGACGCACTTCCAAAGATGTGGCAATTTTAGGAATTTTCTTCACTAATTCCTCTTCTTTTCTCTTCTTTCTTCGCTTTGCAGCTCCACTTGTGCCGCTCAATGACATGATGATAGTCAAACAATACTATTTTACTGTTGTTCACCAAAACTGAGCAAAAAATTCTTTAAAAGACGTCAAAAGCCACTTTAAAGAGAAAAAAATCCCAATGTTCTCTCGGTTATTTTATCAATAATGTCAGACAGACACTAGGTTCAGATTCTAGAAACGCAGCCTTTTCCATACAAAACGATAATAATAATAAAAATAATAATAATAAAACATTTAAAATAGCCAAAAGAAAAAAATCCCAAAAAGAAAAAAAAATCCCTTTCGGCAGGCCTAAAGGCTGAGGTAGATTTCGAAGTTTTTTTTTTTTTTATTTTCAAAAATTCAATTCTCGCCTTGTATGAGCGCTATCGAGAAACTATTTATTGATTTGTAGATTATTCATCAAGAGCTTTCAACGATACCCCACAAGATGTGGTTTTAAAATTTTTGAATTTCCACCTCCACCTGAATCGTTTGTGTCACCGTAAACTCATAGGAAATACTATAATTTATACAAAGTTTCCCTCTAAACTCCATAGGGGCTGATATATATTATTTTGAAAATTTCAACCCCCTCCCCCGACCATCCCCCTTCGGCCGATTTTGCTCATTAACGAACTTAGCCGAGTTATTAAGCCTAGAAATAACATGTTAAAATTTGGTTCAAATATCTTCAAAATTATGGCCGCTAGTGTTTAATATATATATAATAAATCACAGCCATATTCAATCCACCTAGTGGATGAGGCCTCCCACGCTGACCAGACGTGTTGGGAGAGGAGAGCCGAAGCTTTCACTGTTATCGCCACTGTCTTTTATTGACAGCAGCTCCCCAATTGAGCTCCTGCGTAGGCTAGTCGGTAGCGCTCTCGACTTCAGTGTGATCGGTCCCGGGTTCGATTCCCGGTGGGGGCTCAAAAATTTCAGTGTTGACTCAGCATCGTGAGGACAATTTGGGAGCTGCTGTGAATAAAAGACAGTGGCGATCACAGTGAGAGCTTCGGCTCTCCTCTCCCAAGCCGCCTGGTCAGGAAACAACTCCGTGAGGAATTTTTGGACGAGCGATGGAGTCTCTACCTTCTTGAGAATCCTTCTGTTTTCATTCAAAGGTAGTGATTGACACTTCGACTGGTCATGCTGTAGTGCATGGATGGAGATTGCCGAAATCGAAAATTTTGTACGCAAGCATTAAGACTGCCGTATTTTGTCAAAATTACCGTACACACTTATTCAAACAATAATAATCATTAATTATTATGAATATACAATATTTATTATTATTATTAAGATATATATATTTGAAGAATATAATTTAATGAAACAAGTGCTACTGACAAACATTTATGTATTTTCTTGCAAGCCTACAGGAGGATATATACGATTACGATCCTCTTCAGTATTTTACGTTCAGAAATATTCAGAATGACTACAAATGCCTAAAACCTAAGAACTTTGAAAAGTATGCGCCTAAATCCATGCAACTCATATCTGCAATATAAAACAAGATTTTCACTGAATATCATAAAAATCTACAAAATTAGTATAATAAGTAAAAAAATGAAATCTCTGCTTTGCTCATCGGGTCACACCGGGTCCCGAGTATAAAAACCGGGGACCGGGTCCAAAAATTGACCCGGTGATCCGTTTCAGCTTTGTTGGCTATGGAATGAATGTAATCGTAGTTATATTTGATATTCATGTGGAACAATTCCTTCGCTCAGAGCAGAGGATAAATCTTCCTACACATGATGATGAAATTTATGTATCAATGTTCCCATTGTAGTCTTACTCTCGTATTGTAAGACCGAGCGGCCGTTGCTCAGTGGTAGATACTTATAGTTGGCTTAACATTCGGGAAGTCCTGGGATTGATCCCGGTGAACGAACATCCTGAGGTTTTTTCAGTTTTTTTTTCTGTCATACCAGGCAAATGCTGGGATGGTACCTACAATATAGACCCTGGCTGCCTACCTTCCATCATCCTCAGTAGGTCAGTGGGTCTCGGTGGGTCTTGGTTGTTCGTGGGTCAGTTGGTCGCGGGTCAAATTTTCGTTGACCCACTCCAACTCTGCTCACAATCTCGTGAATATACGTGTGGTGACGCTGGGACATCTGTTTCACAACATGGTAAAAACGCAATGTTTTCCTCTTCTGTTTGTCTCAAAGACAAAAGGTCTACTGATCCAAGACTTTCATTTCTGAACTTCGACAGTTTGGTTCCTGGTGCTGTAGATAGCCCTCAGTGTGTATCAAACAACATAGAATCTCTTAGGGAGCACGTTGCTGATTTTTGGAATACAGGCTGTGTTGATCTTGACAGAATTGTGAAAGAACTACATGCATCTGATCGTGGACACTATCCAATTGATGTGAATAATCCGGACATAAAAGGTTTATAATTTCCCATTAAACCATGCAGACGTTCTGGTCCTTTTCCTAGAGATCTAAAACAGAAAAATAGAAGCTTTTCTACGAAATACTACACCGCAACCGATGCTAGAATGAAATTACCAGTATCGTGGTTATGTTACTCTGTTAAATTAGATGGAGCATAGTGTCAACCGTGCTGGCTGTTTGCTAATAGGAGCCAAAAGAACTTACATATTCTTGGTAAAGGGAGTTCGTGATTGGGAAGGTCTAAGTAAGAAAATAAAGGAACACGAACAAGATACTTATCACAAAGAGGCGTGTGTAGTTTTCTCTCAATGGAAGGCAAATTAAACAATAGATGAAGGAATGGAGAAAGAAATCCAAAGAAATATGTTGTTTTGGAGATAAGTTCTTCATCGGTTGGTAAAAATTCTATTGCGACTTTCTACATCTTCTTTGTCATTGTGTGGCCACCTTAAGGAAGGAATTAACGCAGAAAATAGAGGGAATTCTCTTTCTGGAGTTGAACTTTTGGCAGAGTTCGATCCTGTGCTAAAATCGGTTTTGGAAATGCCAAGTGGAAAAATAAAATACCTAAGTCACCAGGTACAGGACGTGTTGATATCTGCACTCCCTAACAAATTAGGGTTTAACATCGTAGCAGAAATTAAAGAGGCACCATTCTTCTCCACTATAGTCGACTCAAATCAAGATATATGCAAAGTCCAGCAAATGAGTATTCTTATTCGTTACGTTCATGCGACTCACAACAGTTGCTACATTCCACAAGATTTAGAAATTCAGGAGGCATTTCTCGGTTTCTTTAAAGAAGAGGATCGTTCTGCAAGTGGTATTACATGTCTTATTACTGAGTTAAGAAATTGCTTTGATGGACAAGCACAAGAAGCAAAGCAGCTTGCAACGAAATGAGGTATAGAACCGAAATTTCAACACAAACGTATTCCCGTCGCTAAGAAACATTTTGACGAACTAGCGTAAGATCAAAGGTTAAGTAATGTTGAAGCTCGCTTCCGGATGTCTGTGTTTAATGCGACTATGGACATCATCGTTGTACAACAAATATCACACAGATTCGATGGGACGTTGTCCATCATAAACTTGTTTCATCCATTCAGTCCTTCTAAGTTGGCCTACGAAGAAAAATGATGAACTTGTTACAGCTGCACAAAAGCTCAGACAAGCTTTTACAGATAATTTTCCTCATGCATTGTCACTCCAGTTATTAGGTTTTAGTTCTGTTCTGTTAGCAGACATAAAACACGTGAAAACAACTCAGGAATTGGCAAACCTCCCTATAGTGAAATACTCATACATAGCATCAAGTTACCCAGAAGAATGTAAAGCATTTCTACTATTTCTCACCATACCAGTCACAACAACATCAGCGAACGTTCATTTTCTAAACTGAAAATAATTAAGAAATATATTCGCAACACTATGCATGAGGAAAGACTGAAAGGACTTGCACTGTTAAGCATTGAAGCAGCACGGGCAAAGAGACTAGATATTGGTTCTGTAATTGATAATTTTGCTAAAGCAAAAAGAAGAAGAAAATTAATATAAAGTTTTGTACATCATATATACCAGTATATGTAACGTGTTTATAGTTCATATTTTAAAGTGAAGGAAGTTAAAGCTGTAGCTGTGCAGTGTTGCCAACAGAAAAGAATTTTGTTATTTTTTTAGTTGAAAAAGTAAGAAAACACTATCAATTCTTTTCAACTTGTTTTTTAAACGGCCTTGAAAAAGGAAAAAGAAGAAAAAACATTGAGAAAGATTGTTGTGCTCTTCCCGAATGTATCGGTGTTGATCCTGATACCGAAACGTCTTGTGATTACTTTACAAAAAAAGTTTAATATTTCTTTTTTTTTTTAACAAATTCTTAGTAATTTTGGTCTGTTAAAAATATTTAAAATTGCTTAGTGTTTACAAACTGAATGTACTGTTCCGAATTTTTAGACTTCTGTGAGGAAATATCCGTTACGCAAAGAAAAACAAGAGTTGTAGATTTAGAGACCAAATTTTCAGTTTGAAATTTCAATGAAATATTTGGTGGCGCGCGCGGCATCAGAGTAATCAAACTCGTATTATAAAGCAAATTTCTCATTTGTAAAACATTATGAAAGCCTGTTACCGTGTGAACAAGGAATAGTTTTTCAACTTATATTCTGCTGTATCATTTTTTTAAAAAAATAACCAAAGCAGAAACGCAAATCTTTTTATTTTAGTAACCAGTGTCGGAGTGGTGCAGACTATTTTCATTTTTTTTATTTGTTGGTGATCTCCACGGTATAATCTACATTGATCTGTCAAGTGACATGAAAAATAAGTTACTGGTGATCATATCCAGTGAAAGAGATCTGTATAAGTTAATAAAGGCCTCTAAAGACAATATAGAAATGGCTAAGTCTTGGTATGATGAAAATGATCTCCTTCTGAATACTACACAAACGGAAAAGATATTATTCTCATTAAATAACAGCCTACTAACTTTCAATGACGTAAAATCTGTCAAACTTTTGGGAATTCACTTAGAACCGAAGTTGGACTGGAGAATTCATACAAAAGAACTGTGCAAAAAAATTGCAAAAACGTATACCTACTATCCAGGCTTAAATATACTTTATCACAAAATTACTTGAGAATGGTATATTTTGCCACGATTCATTCCGTAATATCGTATGGCATACTTCTCTGGGGAAATTCCACAGGTTCTCACGATGTCTTTGTGTGGCAGAAAAAGGCCGTAAGATGTGTGGCGGGCCTATACACAAAAGAAACTTGTAGGGGAGTATTCAAGAAACTTTGAATTCTGACATCTCGATGTTTATTTCTGCATCGATGTCTTTTATATGCAAATATATATATATATATATATCACCAAATGTAAAACGGCCTCTTCTTTTCATACTTACAATACTAGAAATAAAGACTTAATTGCACTATCTGGAAGAAGACTCGGAATTGTCCATGAGGCTTTCGATTATATTGGCTTTATTTTTTTTTAATTTATTACCTTCCTCCCTGAAATGTCTTAATATTAATCAGTTTGACGCCCAAGTCAAAAAAAATGTTGATTGAGTGCGAACGATATGACTTAAACGAACTAGAGAAATTCTTCAAATCTCTGTAGAAATAGTTATCCAAGCCTTTATGTCTCTAAATTGTACAATGATTAATCACCATACTAGACTTGACATTGTAATGGTTCTTATAATTTTAGTTGGGCTATATACTGTTAATTTTATCTGATGTCTATTAGTTTGCTTATATTGTGTCACACTGTGTTTTTATTCTGACTATATCTATGGCAAATTTATTGCTCAATGATGTAAATAAATAAAATAAATAAATACTTTGTTCTGTCTTACAAGGAGTCCTAAAAAGAAACTTTGTGGGGGAGGGTGAGAGGCTGAAATTGAAGTTCCGCCACTGTTCAGAACATGCTTTTTGGTCGATTCAGAGCATCGCTTCTATTTAGCAATACAGAAGTAATACGTTTATTGACCGAAATGCGTTTCTGGCATGCATCCAATATACTGAGAAGTTTTTTGCAGTGAGTTGAGCGCTAATTTAATTAATGTGTTTTACTGGTTGCTACGGTCTACGATTGTCACCAAACTGACGGATGGTGTATCTCTCGAAGTGAACTTATGGAAAACTGTTACGGTATGAGTGATCAGGATTTGTATTTAAGATACAATCTCACTTGGTAGAATGAGGCTAAAAACTAAGCAAGAATTGCCAGAGAGAGCTGAGTTTGAACCAACACCTCTTTCCCAGTGTCTATTCACAGGCTGGTTACTGTTCCACTAGACCATGCGGCTGAGTCTAGATCACTGTAAGAACTAAATCTAAAGATTGTGAGCCTGACACACATCCAGAGAGAGGGGAACAACGAATATTGAATTGGTAAGTAAGAGTGACCACTTGAGACGATTAAGTTCAAAGATAGCTTTCTCAGTCTTATGAAGAGATTGGAGTAACAGTATCTTGAATGGAGGACCAAGTTCTGTCTTATCCTGAACAGCACTGCACGGGCAGGGTTTTAGAACGAAATGGAACATAAATGGCGACTTCAGAAGCGAAAGGATACAAGTGACACTGACGAAGTTCGAGGTGCTTTGAGGCAGTTTGCTGTAACCTTTTACATATAACTGAAAATATGTATGCACAAAATTGTCAAATTGTGTACATGCACACGTTAAAGCACACGGTATCTGTGGACAAAATATGACAGTTTTGTGTCATACACACACACACACACACACACACACATATATATATATATATATATATATATATAATAAATCACAGCCATATTGAATCCACTACTACTACTACATTGGAAAAAATCCTTGGCAGCGCCAACGGGGGTGGTCATATATATATATATATATATATATAAAGATTCATCAGTGTCTCCTTTGCCTTCTGAACGCCTCAAATATAATTGAACATATGTGAAAGCCACTGTGATCCTCCAAACATAAATAGAGCCTACACAGATTCTAATCAATTGACATGCTGTGCCAATTATTATATTAGTCTGGTGGTTCAGCAACTCCTCTTAACCCAGATAGCACCAGGGGGCTTCAGTCAGGCGATCGGAAATGTTCGGCCGTTCTCGGAATCGTGACGTAGGTAGGAGTCGAAAACCTACGCTGGGCTCCTTCGCTACATAGCGAATGTAGCGATTTACATACTTATAATTCTTGTTTACTAAAGTAGACTTTGGGTAAACAATACATAATACACATATTTACAACATTGGAATATACACACAGTATTGGTTGAATATCTGCATAATTGAGTAGGACGAAGAGAATTTAAATTTTAATGCTTTATAAAATGTAATTGAAGGTAGCACGATTCTCTCTCATCCACTGCTCCAAACAGATTCTAGGTTTCCAACTAATTAATTTTCTGTATCTACACACACAAAGTCGGAGTGAACAACGAGTAAATAAGCATCATTTGGGCAACGTTATCCAAAGTCAATCACGCCATGGGCATAAAGAAATCTTGAAACATATTTGACTCTCCCCATAAAGAGCTGACACAATCGTTTCTTTGTACTGAATATTAACAGCAATAACAAAGGGAAGGATTTGTCAGGATTAAGGAATCGGTCCTGGCTATATTCAAATACCATCTCGGCATTTGCCTGGTGCGACCGAGAGAAACTAGGGAAAGCCTCAGCTAGGGTGTCCGAAATTGCCTCAACCTCACAACCACTAATCTGCTATATTGATTGGTCGATGTATATCCAACTTCCCATTCCCAATATACATCAATATAGCAAACTACCAAAAAAATTTTAAAAATATTTCCCGGTGTATACCGATTCAATTATTTTAAACGGTATAAGAATCTAAGAATTATACAATTCAGAGTTAAATAAAAGACTATCATCGTCTTATTAGTCTTCAGGAATAACCTAAATGCAGTATGTAGATCGTACGTAGAACGTTAGCTTAGCAATTGGAAGTTTCTAGGAACGATCCCTACGGCCGCCGATTATGGTTGAGTTGTTTTTTTTTTTTTTTCAGTTTATTCCTGTAACGGCAAACAAATTCTGGGATGGTTCTTTCAAAGTAGACCCTGGTTTACATCCATCCATTATTCCGGCCTGAGCCAAAGTTGCCTAATTAAACTCAAAATGTAGATTGTGCTATGATAGAAAACTTAGTAAAGCTTAGGATATGGAAATTGAACTTCTACTTATGATCAGGCCGGAATAGGGGAAAGGATTTGGCTAGGGTCTATGTTGAAAGTCCCATCCGCATTTGCCTGGTATGACTGAGGAGAAACCCTGGAAAATCTCAGCCAGGATAGTCGGCAGCTGGGATCGAACTCACGACCTCTCGAATGCTACGCAAACGCTCTACCACTGAGCTACGACGGTTCGGTTGCGATATGGAATATTTAAACAAGAAGTCTAGAAGTTTTCTCTCAATATCGAATCAAGAAATTCTAAATTAAAATATGAAGACAACATAGAAAAAGGTATTTTTTTCTAATTATGCTATATATTAATAGTTAGATATAGACTGTACAATTTATTTAAATTACATCGAACCGTTAAAGTTTGATTTTTGTTTTACCGAAGTGACCCGTAATATTTCTTGCATACACCATACAGACACCTACAATTTTGGAATTCATTTACTTCAGAAACCAGCTTCATTAAGCCTGCAAATATGCTCCTATATAATGACCGACTAAAAAGTGATACATAAATATTTTTCCCCGAAGTT
>JAGDQP010004068.1:16554-47547 GCA_022664845.1 Lepisma saccharinum | reverse complement strand
AAATTTGCACAAATGTTAAAAAATCAAAAATCGAGACTGCAAATTTTTGTCTGTTAGCATATTTACAGGAGACACATCCATTTCCAAAATTTTAAGTTCCAATATTCCATTCTTTTTAAACAAAATATTAAACATTTTAACTATAATAATAATTACCGCAACTTTCTATCGGTATATATTCTAATATCCAGGTTTGCATTGAAATTGTTTAGTCCACGCTTTTTAAGTTGATATACGTGGAAGAGATATCTTCATCTAATTTTTTACGTACGTACTGTATACGATTTTCGCGAAACACAGCTTATCGATAAAGCGTTCAAAACGCTCGTTTTGGACCACTCTTTACCTACGTTTTCAGTTTGAATTCTGTCAAAACACTGAATTTGCTTTTGTGTGAATAAAGCAAGAATCGCTTCGTTGTTGTTGGAAATATCAAAACCTATAACAATGAAGCTCTTTCAACAATGAAAAAAAAGAAAATTAAAAATTGGCATCGATCACGCTCTTGAATTGGTTATGAACTTCCTTCCCTGAAAGTTTGAACTCTCTAGGCTTGAATTTGTAGGAGCAGCAATGAAATTTCGTGTAACAGTGAAAATACATTAGACATATACGGAGATAGTGCTGCCATCTTTTGTTGGAGATCGTTGCTTTAGATTATCCTTAAGAATTTCAAAAACCCTTTTCTTGAAAGTAATCTCTCTCTCTCTCTCTCTGTCCGCGAATGCTAATGAATCGATATTTTAAGATCTTGTTTGTCTTTCTCAAGTACTTTACTTGTGCCTGTGGACGGTTACATTTTTTCTCAATTTCATAACTGTAACATTATTTTCTTCTTGCAGACTCTGGACACGTTTAATTTCCTTTTATGCTTCCATATTTCTCGCCAATGTTCTGTTATTACTTTCGAAATTTTCGCTTGTTGAAGAACTAGACAAAACAAATTCGGTAGACTTAAGACATTTTTATAGGAGGAAATATTTTTAAATGACTCAAACACTCGCTTTCGAATGTTCCCGTTTTCAACCCGGGAGTTGCAATTAAAATAAAGAAATAAAATAAGATAATTAATCATTGCACTAATTCACAGAAGAAAAAAAAGATCTGTACACCCAACAAACACAATGTTTTTCCTAGAAGAAAGGTGAAATTCACGCTGTCAAATACTGAATAGCATGTGCCGTTAGCTGGTTCCTGTGTGTGTACAACTCTGGATGACGTCACACGAGCTCCCACCCGCAACCCCGGTTTCCAGCTTCGGAGGGCCAAGACTGCGCTACTTTCTTAGTTTATTATATACATACTTTGGATAGCACGTTAACTTGCAGCAAGTTGGCACAAAGTTTGGGATTGGAAGTTTGCAGCAAGTTTGCTATTTCAAGTCTGCAAACGGCATATAAATGACAAAGTTGCTACAAACCTTTCACGCCAATCTTGTTACAACCTTTCACATCAAAATTGCCATAAAACTATGTCGAAAAAGAATCAACTATCTGCAGTTGCATTCGTACCTAGAATCTTGGCAGATTTTGTTGTTGTCTGTCATTCTAACCAATACTCGACGGTCTATTTACTAAAATACTTACATTTTACTAGTCAATTATATGTTGCGAAGACTGTTTATGAAGTAAAGGCATGCACATAGGTTTCAATCCAGCACTGATATAGCTGGCTATATCCTGTGTCAGAGCCATGAAGCCTGCTTCGTTGATTTTTCATAAGCAAGCTTCCTCAAGAAAATCATAATGATATGTATGTGTTACTGCTCGGGCCGACGTCATATTGCGTTTTTGGTCTTTCTATTGCATATTGATTTTCTAACTTGAAATGTTTAGCTTATTTTCGTGAAATATGTACAATTTTGAAAATTCTATAAAATGCTGAAAAATACAAAAAGAAGGAAATGGGAGCAAATATTTTTAAGTACGGATAGAAACAAGTAAAATTGTTAATAAATGAAAATATTTTATGGATCCCGCTGGTGAATAATCACAAGTAGGCTCGCTTGTGACAAATCAAGGAAATAGGCTTCACAGCTCTACCACAGGATAAAATCAGCTATATCAGTGTTCCTTTACTCCATCGTAACATAAAAGAAGTAGGGAAATTTAAGTCTTTCAGAAGATGAACCGTGGTGCAGTGGTTAGAGTGACGGACAACAAACAGATCTGAAAATTCTAAGTAGGCCTACGAACCCTATCCCAGACGGTTGGATTTTTTACCGCCATAGGTCTGTAGCACGTTTGACGTGAAAGGTTTATAGAAACTTTGTCACCTGCCAACTAGTAACTCTACTGCAAGATTGTAGCAAACGATTTGAAACTGGATGCAAACTTGGAGACTTGAAATCTCAAACTTGGTGAAAACTTGCTGTAAGTTTACTGTGATATCTGGAAAGGCATTTGTATCTTTTTCTAACAGGCACGTAAGCCAACAATATAACTCGGACCACATGACAACGTGAATAAGTATACTAAGAAAAATGAGAGTTGGGACCGCGGTGACTTAATGGTAGAGCGCTCACTTCTGGTGCTTGGGCTTTGTAGCACTTATTCCATGCTGGCTTTCTGGTGGATAAACACTTTGTGCGTGAGTTTTCTCGGGGTTCTTCCATTTCTTTCCAATTTCTTCATTCTACCATCATCATTTATCCGGCCTGAACCAATGTTGCCTACAGGCCTTAAAAATTAAGTTGAAAATTCAAAACTAAGAAAAACAAAATATTTTATCGAAAATTTGCGTGAATAACGTAGTGCCATATGGTAAAAAGAATATCAGGGGGTGGGTTATGGTGTGACTAGTTTAAAACTGACCCATTACATCAAGATCGCATAAACCAGAGTTGAAATCAGGTGTTTTGGTGACCAGGATTCACCCGGTCTTGATTCGAATGGTGCGACTGACTCTGTGACGTGGACTTGACCGGCTGACTCTGTGACTCACCAACCTGATGAATCGAATCTTGATCCAGTGATAAGATCTTGCAGTGACTCGATTTGAGCTAGTCTTGTTCCTGTGACATGAATCTTCATTTGTAAGAAAGAATTCATGAGACGAGAGCTAAAGTGTCTTAAATTAAATTTGATTTTTATAGCCTTTGAGCATGTGTGGTTCAGCCCGAGATAGGATCGGGATGTAAGGCTTACATTGCATATGTGAACGGTATGCCTAAATATGATTCATTACATATACTCACATTATTAACAAAAAAAAACAAAGTAGAGCCTATATTGAAATTATTTATTGTGAAGCTTGAAAACAATTTTCTGTATCAAGATTAATGAACTATAACGAACTAGGATTTTTTGGTGATCCGATTTAGCTATGCGCAGAACTTGAAATATGAGCTTAGTTTCTTTCTCATGCTTTCGTTGAAGCCCTATATTCCGTTACAGGCATATAGAACAAAAACAACGTAAGGAAAGGCTATAGCGCCATGAAGCTCTAAGTCATCGGTTATGACGAGCCCTCTGAACAGTATATTTCTTTCTACATGCTGTACATTGCGTTGCACGTTGAATCCGTCTAATGTAGAAATACTGCAACTGGCGGTTGTAGCCTCAGTATATATAGAAAACAGTATATATATAATAAGTTGAATTCACTTAAGTTAACTCTGAAGTTTTCGCTTCCTGCTTTCCTTTAGTGGTAACAGGAAACGTTATATCTTCTGCCATCTGTTGTTCACATTGGAAAAAATAGAAAATTTCTTCTCGTAAATGAAAGAACTTTAACGCACGAAACTTTACTCTCCTGTCATCTGTTGTTCGTCCTAGATACTACATTAGTGTCTTTATATGGTGTTTCGCAAAATAATACCGACAAAATCCCCTCACGATATTCGTGACATGAAAACAAGAAGGAAAAAAATAGACCATTGAGGGTGCAGAAATGCTTCGTTTCGGTGCTATAGGCTTCCAAAAGTGTGGGAAAAAAATCAAGGGGTTGATATTTTCAATACCGTTAACAGTAGAACTGAGGCGGCATACTATCCTGCAATACTTCAAACCTGCTCTTTCTAGAAATACATATTCCGAAATTGTACAATGGATGCGAAAGGGATTCCCGAAAGGAACTAGGAGATTCCTCGACATTTTCTGGACTAAATGTAGGTCGAAGTAAGCACAAATAAGACGACTTTCCGTATGAGCACAGATGCTAAACGTAATCATTGCCATCTAACCTGGTAATAACAGCTCTTTTACTGATAACAAATACATCAAACGTTCGTTGAAATATATGTAAATTACTCCTATTTGTTATGCAACCAGGCATTGCTGCTTAAAAATCGCTCTCCAGAGGAAATATGTTGACTTGCCGCAAACGAATTATTGTTACTTGGTGGAAGATGTTTATTTCCCACTCCCATTCATGTTTTACGTCCCATTCAGGTTTATTTCGACCCATGTTATTTCAAATGATTTCTGGAATCCCCCCTTTTTTTTCAGGGAATTCGTTGCGTACCCATTGCATAGTTTTGAAATTCGCATTTTTGGATACATCAGGTTTGAAGTTTTTGAGGATACCATAGCGCATCAATTCTACTTTCAATAGTGTTGGAAATATCAAACTCCAGCCCATCGATGATATAAACTTTTTCTTTGATTTGCATGTCTGGAGTCTCGTAAGGTGCTTTTGACGGTGTTATTTTGTAACACCCTGTAGATTGACTCTGCAGTGTACAAAATTCCATTAAGGGAATCGAAATCAAATTAAAGTTACTATATCTGATTTCGTTTAGGCACTTCCCTGCATTACAGACAGCGAAATTCTAAAAAAAAAAAAAAAAAAAAAAAAAAAAAACCGAAACTTACATCCGCCACAAGAGTCCTATAAGAGAATTTGTTCCCTAACTTTTTACGCAGACTTATAGACGTCACTGACAAATTTATTGTTTATATTGAACTCAAATGAGAAATAATTGTACGCAGCTCGCGCGCTCTAGCTGACACTTGAGGCTTGGTGATCTCTGATTTAACGAACTTCACCTCCTGTAGGTCCTTGTCCTCGTTTACCATTAAAAACTGTGCTCTTACGCCATCTGTTATGCGTGTGAGGAACATAAACATTCCATTTTCCGTATATGTGTATCCGAATACAGCTGAGAAATCTTTACGTCTTCTGCCATCTGTTGTTCACATCGGAAAATAAAGAATTTTCTTCAAGTAGACGAAACTGCTTTGGTGGATAAAACTTCACTTTCCTGCCATCTGTTGTTCATGCAAGACACTACCTTAGCTGCTATCAAACTGTATAGATGGCAGTTAATGCGCTTTTATCGTAGAGATGTGGGAAACAGTACCAAGAGGTTTGAACAAAACGCTGTCAATTACACCATTTACTATAAATTAAGTGTATACCTTAAGATTGGACTCTTTCAATGATACAACTAAAATGTCTTATTTATTGAACTGTACAGTGCGTGTCACAAATTGTAATGGCAAGTTATTCTGAAAAACTGACAACTGGAGGATTTACAGACATGAAAACAGAACATATTCATTGTTTTTCTGTAGAGTTATTTTAAGAAAATTTCTTTCTTTCCTTTGTGTGTTGTCTGTCTCGTTCTAACAGGTACATTCGCGAAGCGTCTGACAGATATAAGTTTAACACTGAAGAAAATGTTTCTCGGTTTGTATTGTACTAATGGTAGCGGGCCAAAGCTGTAATTTGTATATTTATGTATTCATAAATTCAAGGATTCGATCCCAACGGGTGTTACGCTCGAACACATCCAAACATAAATAAACACCACTAATGAAGAAATTTGAATTATGACACCACTGTTACAAATAACGTATCTATATTCATTTTTTGCCAAATGCTTTTGTGAGCGTTACTCGATAACATTGATATGCCTCGAAAGCCGTAATGTTATCCGTAATCAGTTTAGTGCTCTAATATTACACAATATGATTAAACATACATGAAAAAAAAAGATGCTTTCCCCGTTAACTGTGATTTCTTTGATGCTCCTGACAATGTTCTCTGGAAAACAGAAGATTCGAGTTGCAAAAATCCCAACTGCACAAATGAATCATTTATCCAGTGTGCTTATTGTCGTGTATATTTATGCTTACAAGATTGGTTCAAGATTCATAAACATGTATACGTTTGGGCAGCTTAAAGTAACCATAAACACTGTGTCCAGCAGGACAGTCTGTCTTATTCAATATTTTAGCAATTTCCGTCAGGCACTTACCGAATATACATGTACCTTTAGTTACCGCATGGCACATGAATCCGATACGGTAGTTATCTTGCTAGGAAATCACACAATCTAACTGGCTTTTCAAGCGTTTTATACTTAGTTCGTCAGATTGCAAAAGTCGCCTGTAGTGAAAGGTTGAGAGTTGGCCGAAATTAGCGTACGGTGGCACCGAGAGTGCAATGAAACAAAATTGAAATAAATTTCAAGTTTGACACGCGTCCTCGCATAACGGCTCGCATAACTTTAATTACCTTAATTATAACAACCAAGCTACTTGCTTGTTGATTACGTTCAACACAATATCAAGTTTGCCAAGCTGAAAGAAAAGTGACTGGCAACCTTGTTTCAAGTCGCGATGCTATCTAGGTCCGGAGAACAGCTGACTACCTATCTTCTTTCCTATCTCCAAAGTAATTGTTGTCATATTAGGGTGGATATTACACCCTTCACGGTAAAAAAAAAAAGGTTTTCTTAAAATTGAGGAAAAAAGTTATTATCTGTGCACTGAGAAACTTTTTTTTTTTTAGAAATGAGATATCATCATTCTCATTTTAATAGAAAATGAAAGCATACTGATTTTGGACTGAGATCAGTGGTCTTATTTCTAAAACAACGTGTTCTCATTTTCAATTAAATGAGAATGTTGAGATCTCAGTTCTAACAAAACTGTTACTTGGAAAAGAGATTAAAAAAAATCTCAATTCTAGAAAACCGCTTTTCGTGCTCATATATGTACCGATGTATGTATTATGTGTTAATATAATCAGTACACATATTTGGCATGAATTGCTAAGACCAAAGAAGGAAAATCATTTCATATAAACTTAGGTCAAAAAATGCTTTGTGAGTTTTCAAATGCAAACAAAAATTATCTTTGGAGCTGTACATCTCAAATATGATTAACCTGCATCGCTGACATGTAATTAAAATATAAGTACAGCTGCAAATATTTCATTTTACTCTCATATTTTTTTAAATATATTTTTCAACGGAAATATGAAGGCGTCCATCTCGAGAATGAATCTGATCAACGAATTAAGTTTTAAAAAATTGACTAAAGAATCGTGAAATTAGCCTTTTATTTTGATACTGGCCAAACTAGGCCTAAACAAACGGATAAAATGGTTAATCAAACGATAAACAAACGAACTGTATTATTTAAACTTCTAAAATTCAAAATGAGCTGGTTGTGCCAGGTTCACAGACGTAAGGATACCAGCAAAATTTTCTATTCTAGTTGTTTTGGAAAGGAAATATAAATTTGATTCTCAATTTTGGACTGTCCAAATCTGCAAAATGGGTATTAAATAATTGAATACATTAACTGGCTGGGGATCGGTGCAGAAGTTTTGCGGGCAAGCTGTTGAAAACAAACCACTGGACTAGGGAGCTGCATCGCAATTTTCTAGATTTGGACAACGACTTTTTTTAGATTGTAAAATCATTGAAGTCATATCGAGACGGGATAGTCGGACGAATTATCCATAGCTGCTAAAATGGTCCATTTAAGGTAAAGTTTATCAAAGTTTACATACAGTTACAAAAATGGTTCATTCCAAAAAAAAATATGTCCAAGTTTTTCTAATCTTATGTTGCGAATCCACTCACTCTATATTGCTTCTTCGCAATTATGAACTTTGTTCAAATACAATTCTTTCGTATATCTAGTGGTTTGTACCCATAACGGGAAGCAAGTGTTCCATTTATAGTACAATTGTGAATGGGCATTTCCATATCAAGCTCTGATTGGTTAAAATAATCCTACGGTGCTAAGATTTGATTACTCGCCAAACTATACGATTTGACTACTCATACATAAAATATAACCAGAAGAAACTCCCTAAAACCTTTAGTACGTATTCTAGGATGAAATACTTAATTTTACTATATCATAAACGTTTAACATATTTTTGAAACAGTATACAAGCACGGAATTAGTTGTAAGTAATAATTCTGTGAAATCAATTGATATTTCTTTAAAATTAAACGCAATTTTAAAAGATCGTTCACCTCAAAAGTACAATAGTTTTCACTGCCATCTACCCGGCGTCAAACTTAACTTTTAGTTAAGGTCAATTAATGCCGTTATATAAAGTGTTGTTTGAGTAAACCATTAGACGTAAGTAATATAACAATGTAATCTTGAGAAAATGCTTTGATTGGCGATGTTAAGTAACAAAATATTTTAATTTTATCGTCCGCTGCGAGCCTTGTCTGAATTATAATTTGTCAAAGAAAATAAGAAAGTGTTTGTTTGCATATGAAAGCTTGTAGAACAATTTGCAAAGTATAGAGCAAATATATTGGACACTGCGGACATATAGAAGTTTACGCTATTTAATAGGGTATTTGTGACAGGATACATCATATCACTTGATAGACAAAAATCATCTTTTCTAATTATTTGAAAGGCATGTTTTGCTTATGTTTGCTTTGTAATTACAGCTGGACTAATACACAAAATGTATAGAAATTATTTTCGACAATGGGTAGAGCGAATACAAAATGAAATAATTACTCACAAATTTTGGGTTTCATTTTCCTTATGAAGAGTACAGGGGAAAACAAAGTAACATTTTGAAAGTTCTGAGAAAACCTGCATTTTAAGGTGTAAGCACTCGAATTTACATTTATGTTTGGCCTTTAAGCACTTTGGCGTAGACCGATAATATGCTGAAGGACCAGAAATAAATTTAAATTCAAGTGCTTTTTACTTTAAAATGTGTGTTTTCTCATAACTTTCAAAATTTAACTTTGATGGTTCCGTCTCCGTACTCTTCAGATGCTTTTATGAAGAAACAATAAATTAATTATTGACATAACGTATTTTGCCTCAAAGATCGAAGAGGGAATCCATTAAAAGTCAGCTTTCTTTCTCAAATTAGAGTAATTATCTTCTATTATTCAAAAAAATCTTTATTCAAAATTCTATTTCATATAAACGAAGACATTCTTTTGGAGTATTGAAAAATTATCTAGTATTGTTTAATGAAAGTAATTTTACAGTTGAATTTCCTTGAAAATGTCCCAGAAATTTTGTGATCCATGTGAACAGAGGGTTGAGCGAAGCTTATTCTATTTTCAATTACAATGATGGCGAATGTGGGAAACAAAAGAGGAGAGGGAGAGGTAGTTATAGTGAAAATGATGATAAAGAAAAAAAAATCTTGGTCGTGTGAATGAACGAAAAAGAGGGTTCCCGTTAGTAGACATCGTTGTTTCAAAACGTGTCTTCTAGTACTAACATGTTATTTGTATTTGAATATTTATTTTAGGGATTTTGTCAACTTTGGCTCACTGTGGGGCCGAATGATGAAAACTGGTGAAATGAAGCAAGTGGGATCAAACAGGACAATCCCGATGAAATCCACGAACACGGTGTTTGTCCACCACAAAGCCCACATGGCACAAGCCGAGATTCAACACGGCACTCCACGAATCAGACGTGAGAAGTCTACCACTGATCCACCGCGGTCCTCTAACGTTGTATCATGAGTCAGTTATATCTGTCCATAATAAGTAATCAATCAATCACAATTTATATTTCTACCGTGCCATTTGTGTTACAATAGACAGTAATAAAACAGCTGGATTTCGTGTTGCATGTCAGATATTTCTTTTGAATAGACAGAACCCAACTTTGCATGTTTAAGGATATGATGCTTGTTCAAACGTCTTAAGAAGTTAATATTTAGGCTGATGTGAAACAGGTTACAAGTAATTCATATAGTCATGGGCGGCGATTAGGGGATGCGAGGGGAATAGTTGCCCCGCCCCCCACTTTTCCCGACTATTCGACTAGTGAAAATAGGATACAGAAATTACGCATTGAAACGCGTAAAAGGAAAAGGGGGAATTGCTCCTTATTGTCACCCAGTGACCCTACTAGCAAAATAATTAAATTTATTAAGAGTTCATGTCATTTTCTATCGGTTTTTATGAGATGTTACAATATTAATCATTTCACGCTTGTTCAGTTCCAGTAATTGCATAATTTTACAAGTTGAGAACTGTCACAAAGTACAGATCGCAAGTGAGAAAGTTGACATTTGTTACTGGCCATTTGTTGCATGTAAATGGTTATTTACGGCCTTCAGGCATCTTTGGCTTAGTCCAGGATAGGGTAGGGAAAAGAATGTGACGAGGGACCTAATTGAAAGGAACCATTCCAAGCATTTGCCTGTGTGACTGAGGAAAAAATCATGCTTGTGTCTGGTGTATTAACCATGCTATAAGGTGAGCATTCTGTTTCAATACAGATTTTGTAAAACAAACTATTCGTTAATGAAAATGAAGAAAAAAAAGTAGGTCAATGGAGCGACGGGGAATCGAAGCCGGGTCTTCCAGTTGGACGTTGCATGTCAGCGGTTATCTGCTGTTGAACTGTTGCCGCAACAACCGATTTCTCTTACATATTGGATATTCCTTTGGACTGGAATTCCAGAAGTATTTTTCAATTAAAATCTTCACATAGAGAGAAGTGACTTGGTATTGTATATCAGCATTGATTGAATGGTTCAGCTCAGGTCAGAGGAATATCAAATATTCAGAGTAGTTGGGACAATAATTTAAATGATAGGACATCGGTCACCTGGCATGCAACTGGGGACCCGGATTCGATTTTCGGTCGCTACAGTGACTGGCGTACACACTAAAATCAAAAGAGCGGATTCCGCTCACATCGAGCGGAAAAAGTGACCGCTCGCTTAGAGCGAATTTTCATCGGAGCAAAGATGAGAAATTTCCGCTCGAAAAAAGAGCGAATATCTGAGGTAGTCTATTTCATTGGAAACCTAGATATTGTATTTGTATAGATGAATTTCCATCTATTCAGATACAATTTACATCTTGTGAACATGAAAACGACGCAATAAAATGTACAAAAGTGCGAAAGGGAGCATTAATTCATATGTACTAAAAAGAAAAGTACTGTACTTGTGAATGAAAATTAGTAAAATGAAGCTAAACCTGGAGGAGATTTGAACCCAGTACCGTTCGATCAGCTATCCAACACGTTAACCCCTCAACCAAGGGTCCAACTGCGAGAATGCGTCCTCGGAATTGTTTCTTTCGTCTCGTCAGATACTTGATTACAACGTTGAAAGATTTCTTGTACGCACATATCTTACTCCTGACGTTTTTTGGTGTATTTTGCTAACAGAAAAGTTTTAAAGTTCTGTTTTCTCATTTTTAACTATACATAACGCTATAAATTTCACAGTATAGCTTAGTCTTTCGATAACCTTTGCTTTTACAAATGGCGAAGACCAATGTTGACTAGTAGCCATGCCCATGATGCATTGCAAATCGCTCTAAAAAGAGTGGAATTCAAACAGATCTACAAAAATGAGAAAATTCACTCCTAAACGATGAGAAATTGAAGCACCACATCACTCTAAAAAAATGAGAAATCGCTCTTTCACCTTTGACGACTCAATAGAAAACCGCTCTTTTAAGAGTGAAAAAATAAATTACATCGAAAAGAGCGAAATTCCATCTAGAAAGAGTACATTTTCCATCCAACGCGATCATGTTTTGTCAGAAACCACTCTTTTTCGATCGAAAATTCCGCTCGAAAAGGCGGTCCCGCTTTCCATCTAAAAAGAGTGAAAATTCCGCTCTTTTTATTTAGTGTGTATCGCTACATTTTCAACGTGTTACTATATAGAGGTCATTTTGTGTAAGGAAGTAAATTGTTTAGTATTGTCTTCAATGAGATTCTACAGTATATTAACATGATCCTGTCTATTTATAAATTTATTTATTTTGAAATATGTTTAATATTTTTGTGTACCTCCGCTTCTTGTTAAATGTATAATTATGAGCACAACTACGAGGGTTATTTTTTAAGTAAGGTCCGAATGTCAATAGAAACAAAATTAGTAAAGATAATGCCATACATTTTTGGTTATTTCCTCTACGCATTAGGCTATTTTTCGACATAGTTACCATGTTTGATTAAACATTTACCATAGCGTTCGACAAGTTTTTGTATGTCCACGTCGTAGAAATCACCCGCCTGTGACCGAATTTTTTAATCTTCAGCCTGTGCTTACATGGGTTACACGGTTACGGGCTATTTCTAATTCACTTGTTTTTATGTGTGATCTAAATAGACCAAAGTTTCTCTCACACTGTGTAAATGATTAGCCTCTGACGAAAAACATGTGAACAAGTTCTACATCAAACACATTGCTGAACCATGAATAAAACTCGATCATAGTCGAGTTGAGGTTTTTTCCTCCAGCAGGGTCCGAAAGCAAGACGAGCGACAGTGTTCAATTGCGGAAACTTTTCTACATGTTTCTCTCTACCAAATTAACGAATAGAGATATTGACTTGAAATTTGCAGGACATATAGAATCGAACACGGCGAATCGTTTAAAGCGATTGCCGGAAAAAGGGCACATATGCCTATGTGCCCTTCTTCCGGCAATGTCCTCAATTAACTATCAGGTATAATTCATATAGGTTCAACTATTATCCTGTGTGCTTATTAGTTAACACGGAAAATTTGTTATATCCTTGTCATACCAAGATAGTTGCAGTTAAGAAATGTGAATATATTTATTTCATCATTACAAATCCCAACATACTTATTAAACAGAGTAACTTCGGACAACTTGGGTAGGAATGTTATTTGTACAATTTATTGCAAACCAACTAATCAGTTTACAACTCTATTTTTTTATGAAGACAGGAGATCAAAGAAGACTTTTACTGCCTAAAAGAGGTTTCTTATAATCCCACTCGATATTTCCAAGAAAGAAAGAAGAAAAAAGTGTGAAAGGTCTTTCCTTCATTAAGAAATAAAATGTGTTGTAAGAAGAGTGCAAAATATCTCAACAACAATAACCTTTTCTTCTGACAATAAACCAACAATTAAATTAGGACGTAACTATATCAATGTAATAAATTTCATTAATATATCATCGCTGAAAATTGTATCAGTGGGATAAGTCATGTTCTTTCTTTATTATTCTGTTCTGTAAGTCATATTATTTATTTTGTAAGCAATATTTCCCTAATCATGTCCATGTAGGTGTTTCGTGCCAGTGTCGATGGCCCTGCTGCCATTACAATGGAAGAGTGTGTTGCTTATGTCCATACACCACGAGTCAATTTTAGTCTTAGAGCAAAGCTACCCTTATATAATTAAAGAAACAAACCTGATTGCAATTAATATAATTTATATTTAACTATAATTAATGATAATGATATTGAATGATAATAATTATATGATAATTAATATTAACTTTTTTTTCGAAATAAGGTAAATTCAAGTTTACGGAAACGTAATTATTTAAAATAGAGAGATTTAGAAATATGAACAAATCACCAAAACTTCATTACCCGAAAATACTCTCAGCACTCCATTATAATAAGGAGTTCCTCGCTCACTTAAATAATGAAAGCCTTTTTCAAGCTGGTCTTTTGAAACTCTGCAGATGGAGTGCATTTTTGTACGTGACCAAGAAGGACGGAAATGTAAAATGATCAATTTTGTACATATCAGAACTTAAATAAGGTAAGTGTACCGATTATGGCCCAGGTCCCCAATATGGCCTACCTCCCCAGATCTCTGCAGCTTTCCGTTGGTGTTACTAGATGTTACCGTAAACAATATCCTCATAAGAAGAGAAAGAATTTTTGCGCGACTTGTTTGCGATTGGTATGAGCGGCAGCAGCTCCAGTTAAAGCCATACCGAGCAAAATAATATTTTGCTGTTATTTCAGCAAAGTAAGTACGAGTAATGTTTCGTTTCAGTATCTATTGTTGAAAACCTAATCAATATAATGCATAAATAATGTGAGCATGCGGGAACATAAAAAGGTGTGTGACCCAATGCATTGCATTGTGTAACTAGCAGGCGCCAGAAAATGTAAAGACGTCAATAGTGCGCAATATGGCCCACCGGGCAGCACGGAGGCAAGATAGGGTATATTGGGGAAAAGGCAGTCATAACTGTTTAAAATGAAAGAATTGGGTATTTGAAATGTTAGTACTGAACACTCATCATCATAATGTTTAGTAATTAAAACG
Organism: Lepisma saccharinum; assembly: GCA_022664845.1. Lineage (NCBI taxonomy): Eukaryota > Metazoa > Arthropoda > Insecta > Zygentoma > Lepismatidae > Lepisma > Lepisma saccharinum. The sequence goes on along the minus strand of JAGDQP010004068.1, from coordinate 33,292 downwards.
AGGATAATGCCAGGTAATAAGGAAGCTACTAATTCCAATACAAAGAATAAGGAGATTAAACCAAAACAAATCAAGTGTCATCACGTTTAAAGAGCCTAGAATTTCAGCAGTGTGCTTCTAATAGTCCTGAAGAACCGACACAGAGTTGTTCCAAGTCTTGTGAATCTTAGTTTTGTTACTTTTGTCAAGTTTATTAATATTTTCTCTTCTTGTATATTCACTTGTTTTTCACGAATTTTGGCATTTTGTATTAAAACAATATTCTTGATTTAGCAATATCATATAAATTATGTATGCTTGTAATTTATATCTCTCAGTATGTAGAATATATGAGGAATACAGAAAGATTAAACATCACTTTTGCCATACGCTATTGTTTTCTATAGTGGGCCATATTGGGAATACCATGTTCCCAATATGGCCCACTTGGAACATTTTAGTTTTCGATTTATTACATTTTTATACGTCATTTCTAGGAAACAGATTTTTTTTATTTGTCTAAATAGTCTCCCAACTTGATAGTTAAGTCGATTCGCAAGAAGAAATAATTTTTCTTGCTGAAAAAATCAACAAAGTTAAGATGGGCCATATTCGGCCCTCTTCCCTTATTTATAAAACAAGAAGAATTATGTAAATGCACATCACGTTAACATATTTTTGTTTTCTTATTTTTCGAAAGCAAATGCTCGATAATGGAACTTAAAAGAGACGAAGGACACTTTTTCTATATCTTCAGACATGTATCATTTAACTGCAAGCGTTCTTACTTCACTGCGTGATTTTTAAGATAAATGTAAGTTGGGAAGATGTGAATGAAGGATTAGCTATGTAAATGACACAGTGGATGGTACTGTTCAAATTAATGCTGTAAACGCCTCTGCTGAATTTTGCAGTTTCAAGATATTTTTCAAATTGCTGCTTATTTGTCAGAGGGAAGACAAACAAGTAGAATCTTTCTCGGAGTTAATGAAAATTATTATTATTATTATTTTTTCCTGCTAAGACAGAACGCTACCGTTGAAACACTGTTTCAAAACAGAAAAACAGCTTATTTGCAGAATCAGTTAAAAGTATAATTTCAAAGAATATTCCTGTTCGGAATTTTCTTTCAAAAAACTTGAAGATATTGGTGGAGATTGGATTATCCAGTAAGGATGAAACATAATATGATAGTATTTAGTCCCCGAAATCAAACTAGATAATAGTATTTCATTTTAATATTTTCTTCGTATGCGTACTACTATTGCAGGGTTCATATATGAATAACCGCAAAGGCCGAATATTCGGTGTGTTTTCTTTTTTTAAATAATAAAACCTTATTCTCTGCGATTATCTCTGCCTGCTGGTTGAACTAACTTATTCAAGAAATGTAATTGTTCCAATATACATATAGACGAATATATGGCAAACTTATGAGGTTTAAATTAACACAGAAAATTTGACCGCTGCCGTGACCGGGACTGGAACTCGGTTTTCCCAGTTACCGATAAGGAATGTCTAATGCACCACCATGGCTGTAATGGACAGCATGCCGAACCGAAAACTGAGAGAGCCGGGTTCGAGTACCGGTCACGACGGCTATAAATTTTTCTGTGCTAATTTCAACATTTACCATACACAAGGTTATTTGTGAAGAAACTAATTACATCATAAAAACGTGTTAAAAACTATACATCTTTCTTCCACTTTCTGAAAACAATAGGTATATGGACTTGTCCGGTTAGAACTCAAACTGGGATATCCGAGTTTTCAGCTACATGACAGCATGGTCAATTCTGTGCTTATCTATACCGTTTCCGTGACTCGAATTCTTGGTGTCAGAATCAAACCACTCCGTTGCACGTCCTGATTTTCTTATTGAGGAATCTTCCTGGAAATGATGCATTACGAGAGATTTACATTTTTCTTCCTTTATTTATGCATTTAAGAACTACTCTTCAGTCACATGTGTTCTTAATGTAAACGAAACCCGTAATTCAGGGATTCTGCCAGCCCATCAATGAGACTGTAACCCCTCCAAATTGTAGAGCACACATCGCTAATTTTAATGTTTTTACTGGTAAAAATGAATAGAAGTTGTGCAAAACTCTAGTTATATCCCTAATGTTACATTTACACCCCACCCCGAACTGTACATCCTGGTGGAATTCCTGTCCTAACGTAGGAAACTACTTCGTTCATAAACGTGCAACTGTTGCTCAGTAATTCCTCCAGATCCTCCTGTTGGGGGTGTCACACCCCAAATTCTTGACAACACGTCCCCAGCTTTAAAATTTTTGCAGTGCAAAATCAACAGAAATTGTACAAAATTCCATTTACACCCTCCTAATTTGAACTTTACATCCCTCCAACTGAAAAATCCTGGCAGAAACTCTGCTCTTACTGTAGAGCGTTGTGCATTACTTGTCTTTAGTATGTCTTTTTTAATAGATCGTGTATCAAAACTTGATATTAAGGTTGCTTGATCTATCAGGGCTTGTTTGATAAAATCTCGCAATGAAATCAATTCAGATATTCCTAATTGTTTTCCCTGTGTAAAGCCACGTGCTCGCTAAAATGTGATCTTGCATACTGTAATAGGGTTCATAAGCATATTAGTATCTAGATGCAGTGGTTACCAACCGGTGTGCCGCGAAGCTTCTGAGACTTTATGCTTTTGCTGGTGCAAGTAGCTAATTCAAATAATTTCACGCAATATTTATTTTGAAAATGAGCAAAAATACTCACGAGCTTAAACAAATTTATTTTACAAGGAAATTATTGGTTTATTAATCCATTCTTAACTTATAGCGTAAATGGAATGGATTCTTTTGGAGAAAAAATATTAGTGACAAAGTATCCCGTATTGCTGCTCGTACGTTAACGTGCCGCGTTAACACACTACGAAGCATAGTGTACCGTGAGCGAAAATAAGTTGAAAAACAATAATCTAGAATAACATATCAAAATCGTTAGCCTTTTTTTTTTCAGTGTTGCCAGGTTCCCGTCGCAATATTTCCCTCAAAATACTGAAAAATTTTCTCTATATTTGTAAAAAGTTTCCGGTTGCTAAGTTTACTATCAAAATTACCGAAAATTAAAATATAAAAAGTGTCAAAAGATTTAACAATACCTTTGTGTGTTTTCCCTTTTAACCTTCAAATAATACTTTAGCTATCTTGAGTACAGTCTTTTCACTTTCCAAGAAATTTCCCTCCACTTGACAATACTTCTTGTTTCTCTGTATCGTATGACATAATCTCGGCTTCTTACGTATTTTGTGGTTAGAATTCTATTTTATACAGAAACATTTTCGTTTCCTAAATTATTTTTATGATTATATTCGTAAATGATCCGTAGGAATGTATACCATGTAGAACATACAGGCATCTTTGTGTTTTAAATATGTTTTTTCGAGTATATTCTTACAACATGAAATTGAGTTACTTTTCGCTAATCTCTCATTTTAATTCTCGTACATAAGACTTGACATTAATTGCTTTCTTCCTACTTCAGAAGTAGCGCCCATCTATTCGTACGTCTGGAACTAGGTAATAATGAGTTTGTATTAGATTTAGACTAACAAAAGAGCAAATTCTCGAATTTTGAATAGGCTTTAGATGCTCGTCCGTTTTGTTCAATAAATTACAATATGTGAGGCTATGTTACGTCAGTGTATTTCTAATGTTCAACATGACATTTAGGTTTGAAATATACAATAAATACACTCAAAGTTGTTCGAAGAAAAAAATATTAGAGTTTTTTATAACACAACCAACATCAATCAATCTCACTATACTGTTGCGTATATCTGGACAATTGAAAGCAATAATAAGTGCTACAGACAAATGGTTAGAACTTTGATATCCAGTGGAATAAACAAGTAAAATAATTTAAAAATACATTTTTTTTTCTCGCAATTGTGATTTCCAATAGTTTGAACTACTAGCTTTCCACAGAATTAACTAACGGAAAGTACACTAGCCCAGATTGTATCTTCTTTCTTGGTCACATAGTATTCACGCATTCACTGTGTGAATAATAAACGTTTTTAGAGATATTCCAAATAACCACACAAAAGAAAACACATTCGCTTCTCTATTCCGTACTTAATCAATCACTAACTGAGGAGTTCTGTGGAAGAACGGTTTAACCAGGGTTTCCTGGCCTATTAGCTGTATTAGACCTCCAACATACATACGAGCTGATTTGGCCAACCTTTTGTGGAGGATCCAGAAGTTTTTCACCCCTTAACCCCACCTCTGCGGGGTGTCGAACCGAAAAACTAGGATAGCCGTTGCTAATGGATTGAAAGGGAGGATTTTTATATTTGCCCACTTGAAGGTAGTCAACCCAGCAAACTGCATTGTGTTGTGGGTTGCTCAGCCTCTAGGGATATTTCTGGTGACAATAATTGACTAAACTGACACGCCAGTTTACCCTCTTTCGGAAGGGGGGGGGGGTGTCAACCGTTTAATACGGTAGTTAATCCTTCTCGGTCCCGTTCGAATCCGTCAAGGAGTGTAGAATTGTATAGCGTTCAAACACACGAACATCCAGTGTTGCCACGAGACGAGACAGAGGTATCGTAACGTAAAATATATATATCTTCTCGAGACGAAACACTCTCTGGACAAGACATTTTCCAGACGACACAGCCTAAATCTCGTCTCGTGGGCATCCTTATACTGAATATACTGTATATATATATCCATATGCAACAGTAGACTGTAAGAGGGTGAAAGAAACTAAAGTTGCCACACAAACTATGATTCCGTCGAATTGCTAGTAATCCACAGGTGCGTAGATACTTTGAATGGTGTGGAAGCCTCTGAAGAACTTCAATTTTATTGGCTGGCAACAATGACATCTTCCATGCTTTTAATGGGTTGGGATCCTCATCTAGTTGCTTTCCTACGGTGTCGAATAGTATTTATATCAGTTTATTGAAATACGTGAAACAGTATAAAAGTTCTTACAGAAGCTTTGAAAAACATAATTTGCAATTATGTTTGGCAACACTGACAACTGAAGTACATTGAGGACCACTGTTCCCTATCGTTGTGTTTGTATTATGTAGTAGCAAATCTTGCAAACTTTGGTGCAGATCCGTTAAACAGTATAGAAGCTATCGTGATATTATATTTTAACATAAGGTGGCAATACTAACAACTAGAGGTGCTTGAGGATCTGGAAATCCTGATAGTCGTTTATCTGAGATGCCAAAGAACATTGGTTCCAAGTTTGGTGCGGATACGCCGTCAAAAAATCCTCCTATGGAAAAACGGCTTAACTTTTGTGATAAATTATTTTATTATATTAACATCAGGAATTAATATAGCTTCTCTGTGATTCATGCAATACCTTCCTAGGGATATTAGCAACATTTTTCCATATTATATCAAAACGTCTACAGGCAAAGGTGACCTGGGAAAATCACATGTAAAACTTTCGAACAAGTTTTTCTTAGAACTCCGTTTTCCAAGTTAAGACGTGCTTCCACAGAACTCCTCAATTTTAAAGATATATATAATAATATAGGCAAGAAACCAGGAGCTCAAGAACCTTCTTTTCTAGTTAAATTTTCTAAGCGCTTTAATTCTTTTACATTAGTATTTGGTCTTTAGATTATGATCTATTTCTCAAACTGTTTCTGAGACAGTAATAATGAAAACTAAATTGTTTTGCAGGAATTAAGAATACTAAATCTTCCCATGATCATACAAAACCAAAGACTGATGAAAACTTAAAAGCAACTTCGTCCAGGTAAGATTCATTTTTACTCACATACTTGTATTTGCAGAAGTTATCTTTGCTCACTTTTATATAATTTGTGTCTAAGTCTATTTTTAAAGTCTAGTTGATTCTAGTTCTTCAATAACTAATATCCCTGTATTTCCCCTAACCCTCTGACTCCCGAGATATTGCATCCGAAGTACATAATATTAAACTTAAAAAAATTCAAATTAAGTTCAAATTAACGTTTTCGTACGTCTATAAATATTTCGTGAACATTGAGATTATTATGACGTGAAGATGTCATTGCTTCCCTATTGTTTTCTTCCTTATCATATTCTTTTACAAGATATCAGAAGTAATGAACTTCAAGTAGGGAGAGATTTTCCACAAATTAGTTATTTCTAAAAAAATAATTGTTACTCAGTATAGATATTTAAGACCGACTCCCATAATTAGAAGCTATCCCAAATTGTTTAAATGAGAGAAGAGCTGTAACACTTTCTTGAAATCCTGCTCTTTACATTATGGTTTAGGCCAAGTAGCCCCACAATATAGACAAAAGTGTTTAAACTGGAAGTACACTTACATCGTAGGTACTTCGTTGGCTGAATCACTCAGAGCTATATTATTGGTCTACTAATTTTCTATAATTTTTTGTGACAATGTTCTTGTCTTTCTGCAAAATTACATAAAATTAAAAAGAGTTCTTCGCACCATCTATTATTAACATGTTCAGTATAAAACAAAATACATACTACAAGAATTAAAAGATCTTAATATTATTAATAATAGTACCGGTATTAAAGATATACTATGCATGTTAATTGGGCATGAGACAAATCTAGTCGCTAGTATTCCAGTGATCTCTTCAATGATTCAAATGCATAATAATTTATGGGTTGTACAGAAAAATCGGAACTAAAATAATTCCTTGGGAATTCATTGTGCCTAGTTATCATTTGGTCTGACAATCTGCATTGATTTAATTTATTATTTATCACTGCATTCATACAGTTTTGTTATGCTAAATTTATAATTTATTTCTTAAGCATGATGCTTCACTGACAACCTAAAGATATGTTGATTCAACTAAGAAGTGACGACATTGGAAATTGAATGCTGTACACACACACGAATGTAAATTACCTTTAGGCCCGCAGGGCCACCGGGTCAGGATTTCTGGCCATAGAGGGCCACTTTCATCCTTGGAATAAAATCTTATGGGAGTCTAAATTGATATGTTTTGAAGGGGGGGGGGGGGAACCGGAGCCTGCCCCGGACACCAAGCCCCCACCAAACAAACAACCAGATATTCTCAAATAATCTCTTTAAACTGTTAAGCGACCCACCCGAAACCGCACGGCTAATTTATTTTAATAATAATAAATAGGTAGGACTTAATATTTTGAACTGTCAGTTAGGTCTGAGTCATTAAGGTGTGTCGTTTTTGTTTATGAAAGGTAATGAAAGGTAATTGATAGGAAGCTGAAATCATATTTGTATTATTTCTTTTAATAGTGGATTGAGTTCGTAGTTAATATAATTTCCTCCATGAAGGCGCTCAGCCGCATCCGTGTTTGATATGTTTTGCATAGTTGTAGATATTAATTATTTTTCGTTCCTTTGTTCCTGTGTAATTAAGTTAAGTTTGTTGAAGTTCTTGTAGAGTGATTTGGTGTCTTATTATATGTATATTAAGGTTCCTTGGCAAGTTGAGATTAGTGAATTTTTTGTCTTTGATTGAGTTTGCGTATCTTGTTTTACAATTTTCTAGATATTCCAGTATGGGGGTGATGTGGGCATCTCTGTAAAGTTCGTCCTTTTCTGCATTCCACATTCTCTGTGAAACTCGCAGCCAGTATCTCTCAAATTTCTCAAGATGGGCTAGATTTATGTTGGAGTTGAACAGCTCAGAACCGTATGTCAGTATTGGTCTCAGGATACTTATATATATTCTTGTCTTTAATTTGAATGGCAGGTTAGATAACAATAGAAATTTAAGTGCTGAAAATGCTTGGAGAGCTTTCTTTTTTCTGTCAGTTATGTGTGTTTTGAAATTTAATCTTCTATCCATTGTGACCCCCAGATATTTAGCTGAAGTAGATGGTTTAATTTTTGTGTTGTTGATGGAGATTGTTTTGTTCTTTTCTTTTCTAGTGCCCTTTCCTGTTGGATAAAAGATAATAAACTGGGACTTATTAGCATTTAGCTCCAGTTTCCAATCACTGCACCATTTGATAAAGGATCTTGCGGGTTCTTGCAGATTACTTATGGCCGAAATAGTTGATCTGGCAGCAGTCCAGTAGGCTGTGTCGTCGGCAAACAAACCCAATTTGGTGGAGTTTGTCGGCGAGATGGGAGTGTCGTTAACGTAGAGAGAGTATAGAATTGGACTAAGGGCAGCTCCCTGCGGTACCCCTCTGCAAATTTTTATTTTGTTTGAATGTTCCTCTCCTGCTTTAATTATTGTGGTTCTGTCTTTAAGGAATTGTGTTATCCATCTTATTGTTGTAGTTGGTAAATTTAAAGAATATAATTTATAGATTAATCCGTTATGCCAAACAGTGTCGAATGCCGAAGTCAGATCCATGAATATTGCAGATTCAATAAAAGTAGTATTGAAGATAAAACTTCAAGCAAGGAGTTTCAGGAAATGTACTTGAATTGTGAGGAAATAATAAAATACAAAGCAACTAGAAAGTGTCTTAGACGATACAAGATAATATATAATTTCCAAATTAAAAGTTAGTACAAGTAAAACGTGCAACTTATCACGTGTAGTCTATTTTTTTTACGCAATCACCGATTTACTTGCTCCATCTCTAGACTGAATTATGCAATCGTTCGAATTACGCGGATCATGAAGATATGAAAATCTCTTTACATATAATATATAACTAAATTATGATGCTCATGTTAAGAATAGAAAAATAAATTTATTTAAGTTGTAATAAAACGCAGTTTTAGGTTCTAGCCGTGATGATAAATACATCTCTAAGTAATATGTGGCAACAAGATGAAAAGTTTCAGGACTGCCTAAAAAATACCATTTTTGAATTAATTTCTTGTTTATTTCTCAACATAATCTTAGTTAAGCTCAATATACACTTTCTTCAGCGAAGTTTTGGAGCGGTTGTGTTATACTGATAGACCCTTTTGTCGAGATCCATAAAATAGCAATTTAGAACGTCGCTGACTTCATTGTGGTTTGCAAATCCTATCCATCGAACCAGTTTTGACCTTATAAAAGAAACAGAAGTAACTTGGAGCTAAATCTGATAAGTATGGTGGCTGTGCAAAGAATTCAAATTTTAATTCATTATCACTAAGCAACAGTTGATGTAAAGTATCTGAGCGGCACCACACGCGATTTCCGTCCGCATACCAATGTAGAATATTCCAAATTGTAATGTACAACTCTAGACAATATCAATATTATAGCTTCGAGAGGTACTTGTTCGTGATGAAAACTGGTTTGATTTTGCTAAGGGTTGAATCCAATGGCAAACTTTTGTTAATCGTACAACAATGATGAACGTGTCACTTCCATAAGCCATAGAGTTAGTTAGTTAGTTAGTCTCATATGGTACCATGACATCACAGTTCATAGTCCATTATCTTCTATATCCGGAAATTTCAAATGATTGTCACACATGACCAACACAGTAGCGACACCATCGAACAGTTAATACCATTCTTTCGTTACTTGCAGTTTTTTTTTCTCATATGGATTTGCGTAAATATTGTCAAGGATGTTGTCTGGAAATGATTCCCTCTCGGTCGGAACTAGTTTTAGTTGACCATTTATCATTATTCACCTCCATTATGTTACTGGTAAATAAACACTCTTCGATTCCGCATCCTAGGAACCAAGTCTAAGTAAGAGTGATGTCTTGCTGCGGAGAAGTAATTGGCTGCTTGACTGATGTACTCAGAAACTGTCGTTGTCTTAGACTGTTCATATGTCCGTTAATACCGTCATCATATAGAGAAAGAAGATATTACCATAGTTTGTTACATTGTGAATTTGGAGTTTAGTTAGATTAGAAATAATATTCTGAAATAGAGAGAAAAACATTACGATTTTAAAATAATATAAAGCTTTAGTTAGGATATATAGAATACCAATAAATGAGATATATAAAAATATTTCTATTATGGAAACGAATTTATGTTATACCACAAATTGCGAAATTGGTATACGTAATATTTACGTTTTGCTATTTCTAAATTATATTTAAATTGACTGAGTAACTGTTACGTTAAAAATGAAAAATTTGCATTTACAATTTACCAGATTTATAGAAATAAATAAACATACACTGTTAAAGATTTTCCGAAACATTCCTGAGAAAAGCTAGGCAACCATAGTTACCTGGGAATTTTCAGTAATTTCGCTAATAAAAGGCATTCATCATACAGTTCTCAGGAATGTTGGGAGCAAAAGAATAAAAAACAGAAGCCTAAAAAAGGAGATTTGAACACGGGTTCTTTAGTCAGAAGTCCAGCGTGATTCGAACTGCTCTAAATTTCCAGTTAAAGAAAAACAGTATAGAATTGTGTTAGAATTATGTTGACTGAGATATAAACTTAGTTGATCCCACGACGTACGTCACATTTTAATCATTTTTGTAATTCTCAGTTTGGGTTCGGAATTCCCATTCACTCAAAATATTTCTCATTTCTACCAAAATAAAAACTGACAAAATGGCGGCAGCAAACTCTTGATCAACATTGCATGCACAGCTACGATAAGAAACAGTTTTCTCATTCTGCGCATGTGCAGAACTGAAAACAAAAATTAAATCCAGATAATCATACCAAAAGTCCCTGAGATTTCCTCGATTACAGTGAAACAATATGAAATACTAAACATTCTGCGATCCTTCCCTTAGAATTCCTACAAACGTTAACACAATTTTTAACGGTGTACAGTACGTGACAAAAATTTTACTATTGTGAACTTTTGTGCAAGAAAATAATCAGATACAAAAAAATTGAAAATAGCACTTACCGGACTCCACAGCCACACGAATCAATTAGTGTACAATACTGCTCTTGATTGATTAAAATTAAATTCATAGGTAAGGGTTACAGCTGCACGTCCATACATTAAAGCAATAAGAAAAGAGTGAAGTGTGTTCCCGGTAGGCGCTACTTTCAAATAGCGTATTGCGAATCTTATAAACTGAAATAAGCACATTGTGATATTTCAAATAAGCCGTGTTATTAGATTAAAATGCCATTCCAAAAATCTTAACAAAGCATAGCTTAATAGGTATAGGCATTATTATGTATTACAATCTTATATCCCCTTTATGTCCGTCTGTCAACAACTTTCGACTCAGGAACTACTAGGGATGCGAAGGTGGTTGAGTTGTTGTTCAGGAGGTCTTGGCGAAACTTCACCAACGACATATAGATAATCTAAATTGGACGCTCGCTCCGTCTCACTTGCTTTTTATAAAAACAATACTGTTTTTATCGAATGTACAGGTATATTTACGTGATAGGTTGTGCAGAATTTCTTCTGCATATATTAAGAAGTTCCTACAGGGAAACTTTATACACCATTTAAGCTTCAGCAACAAGTGCTGGGAAGCCTTATACAATCGCTATGCCTGTTTGTCAACAACCTTTAAATCAGGAACTACCAGGACTACGAAGAAAGTTAAGGTGTCTCGCGACTGAGCTTCGACTTGCGTAGCTACGATATTTCTTTATACGTAGAAATATATATATTGTCTTCATCTTTTTTAAGGTACCGGTTAGTGTTGCAAAATTCTATCCAATTTTTAAAAAATATAATAAGTAAATGGTGTAAGAAAAGATCTATTTATATATTACAATTTAGACAGTTTGGCTTATTGACGTATGCTTTACAGCCTTTACGGGACTAGTCTAGAAGAGGCTGATATAAATGGGAGAGTGTCAACAGAAGTAAAAGACTACCAGCAGGGAGAAAGCATGGGGATGAAAATTCACAGAAGAAAATAAATGTCTGTATTTATCCGTTCCCGAATCGGTTCCAACACTTTTATATTGTTATTGAAAGACAACAGAAAATAGTTTGGCATTGATAACGGACTACTTATATGACTTATAGACATATTTTAAAACTACAATATAACATGTTAAAGAAAATTTATCAGAATGAAAATAATTGTCACGAGACATCTTCTAGTACGAAACATCATGAACAAAAGCATTAAATTAATATTATCGACATTCATGAAAATAAAGCTTATAGTCTCAAGAGGTAAAGTAAGTCTTGGTGTCGCCTCGAATCTCGATGGATAAGTCTGTCTTGGTCTTATCTCGAGTAAGTCTCGATGCATAGAGTCTCGGTCTCGTCCCTATTCTTGAACCTTAGTCTCGCTCTCGGTCTTGGTCTCGAATTCGAAACGAGACCAAGACCAGTCTCGGTACCATGCCTAAATCCGAGAAAGATGTATTCTAGTCCGCGTCTTTTGGGTGTGGAAAATATACGTTACGCAGTAAGTGTGTTTCTGCGGTAGCTCACTGGGTGGCGACGAGATCCTCACACCGGTATTTCACGTCCTCCCTGGATGAAAGTAACTACTTTTCGTATGTGTATGCGAATAAAATGTGTCTACCTAATAAAGTAGAAACTACAATATTTCTGGCTACAAGGAGGAAGCAGTTATTGACTGGAGCATTGTTTCAAAATGTAACTGACGCTGAAAGTTATTCATTCGAATCCATAGTAGTGTCAGGTCATGTCACTTAAAAATAGACTCAACCTAGCCCAGATATGGCTCGTTAATCTGTATTTGAGGACCTTGTGTAGCATACACACAGGTGAGACAAACAGGCATACGATCGTAATAGGACTGACGATATTTCTCAGTGTGGGAGGGTAGAGTTAATTTGAGAAATCTGACATAATCATTTCATCATTCATCAGACTCGTCACTGTGGCACTCCTGTCACATGTATACCTTCCGTTTATCATTTCCATGATATTCTGTCATCCAACACCCTCTTTCTGTTGACATGTCCGACCATCAATAGCCATCGGAAAGACATCGTATGCCTCAATAAGTATCAGGTCCACCATATGAAGATCTGCCATCATATTCATCTATTATTAAAACCAAAGGACAAAGCAGACAAAAACGTAGCACTGACCACCATACTTCATCAACCAATTCTGGACAATCACCATCTTCACCCCCAGTCAAGAGAAGCCACACTATCAGTGATTCTGACTCTGACCATAGCATGGAACACAGTGACTATGAAGACTCTCTTTCCGGTACTACTTAAACTCATTCTTTCCTGCTAGCAAAATTTGATACAAAGTTCCAAAATCCAAAACTGCTCCTTCTTCAGTTTCTCAAATATGTGCCTAGAGACATTATCACTCAGATTATTCCAACACGCAATGACATCATTATAAAATCAACTGAACCAAATTTGGCCACCAAAATCAGAAACAAACACAGCCTGAAATTTTTTGGTCCATCTGCAGAATTCACGAGACTCGATACTCCACGTCAAAAGCATCAACCACCTCCACGTCGACCCCAATGTTTTCTGTAGTCATCCGAGGAGTAAATCCAGAATTATCAGATGACGAAATTCAGCAAGAGCTCAGAACCGAAGGCCATATCATCTCCAAATACATCAGGATAAAAACCAAAACCGGAACACCCAGCTACATGGTACTCATTCTAACATCTCATTCACAGACCATCAAAGACTTACTGACAGCTGGTGCCTATATATACAGAAGACGATACCGTATTGCATCCTCTCGTTCTCAACCTCCATTACCTACAAGATGCGAACACTGTCAAACCTATAACGATCATCCCACTTCCCATTGTCCTAATACTCTTAAATGTAGCTACTGCACTGGTCCACACACCACCAAAGACTGTTGAAATCTGCAGCACCCACCCAAATGCAATACCTGTGGCCAAAAGCATCCAACCTATAGCTATAAATGCAAAACCAGTCCAGAACCTACCCCAGAAAACCCCGGCCTAGTGCTACCTCTCCGCCCTCCAGAAACTAAAACATGCGACCCACCCGCCCTTTCTCTTACACAACCCATTACCATAGTTCAATTTCTCTCTTTCATCAGCATCACCTTGCAAAATCTATATCTCTTCCAAAAATCCAACGTCCTAACCCAACTTCAGTTTACCGAACGTACAGTATTGAACATCAACCTTCAACCAACCTACTCAGTTCCCTACATTTTCGTTTATACCAACCCACTCGAGACCACAGTGTACCACCATAGACCCATATTTAAAATATCACTTTCACTGTACTTCATCTCACTTTTCACTTCCATAACCGCACTGTTTCCATCAGTGTACGGCTAGGGCTTACCAGTCTACCATCGCGCCCAGAGTCACCCTCACCTATCCGTCTTAATGTCTGTGGCGTGAAATTGCACTTCATCTCCATTGCTCATTAACCATCATCATCATGCATCCTGAAACCTGACACATGATTATAAGCATAAGTTTATAATGACCACGATAAATGTGATTTAAATAAAATAAAGGATAAACAAATTTTGTAGCCTCCCTTAGACCACCCCCAATTCTAAGCATCCTCCTCTCCTATACATCCCTTCCCTATAGAGAGGGCGTAACCCTCTATGTGGGTGTTAGCCACTCCGGGGAAAAAAATCACTTGAGAATTCAGAGTTAAAGAGTGCTTTTGAAGATCATAGTGAACAGTGTGAGGGTGTACCTTGTATCGTGTGAGAATGTGCTGTATCGTGAAAGTGAAGTAGCTATGAAATAAAGTTATTAGTGTGCTTTTTTTGCAGTGCGAGAAGCAAAGGTAGTTAAAGAGTGCTTTTGTAGATATCATAGTCATTGCAGTTTGGTGCTTGGGTAGTGCAAATAGTGCAGTGAGAAGTGTTATAAAGAACTGTCTGTGTTCATATAATACATAGGTCTACATGAACGCGTTAAAGTGTTTTCGTGCGTGGAGTTTTTGAAAGTGGGCGAAGAGATGGCAGGTAAGAGGAGGAGATAGAAGCATAAGGATAGAGGTAAGCTCAGAGCAAAGAAGAAAGAAGAAGATGAGAGCCAGTCAAAGCCTCAGACAGAAGGAGAAGCAACACCCGCTACCAAGGAAGCAGCTAGGGCCCTGTTGGAGGTGGGTAAGTTGAAATTTACAGACATGCAAGATTCATATACAATTTTATTTTCAGATTTGTCAGATACAGAGTCAGTAGCCTCGAGTGTGTCAAGTGTGTCAAGTTCAGGCAACTCATATGCTGATAAACTTAAGAAAAATGTTGCTAGCCATACTTCCTTGGAAAAGTCACCAACTAGTTCAGATAAGTCTAATGTTTCTCTGAAGCCGATAATAAAGAAGTATCCACCAATTATTGTCCCCACTAGACAAATTCTGTCCGATCTAAGTAAGAAGTATGGTAATCTATCAGCAGTGACTGCCAGACAGGGATTCAAGATATTAGCTTGGAACGAAATCAAGACTGCAGACAGCCAGTGCTCGGAATCAGCGCAGGCGCAAGGATCTTGGCTTTGAAATGGCGAAAGTGACTGTCTGCTCCTTGGAACAAATTACGCGGGAAAATAAAAAAAACTGGTGCGTGTGTGAAGTAGTCGTCTGCTCTGATCCACAAATTACACGGGACAAAAAAAAGTGAAATTATCAAAAAATGTCCGTACAATAAACGTATAAGCGAATGACATATTTTCTTTCCTTTCTTTTACTGTGATTCACAAGTGTACGGCATTTCCGAGTTTATAGGCCCTGTATGTTATGTGTAGTGAGTAAACAATTAAATAAATTTCATGCCTTCTTTTAAACTTAACTGTTGAAAGTATAAGTTAAAAGAATTGCATTGTGAATACTTTCTGTTGAAAGAAAGAAAAGTGGTTATCCTTGTCAGGAAAGAGCAAGTTTATACGATTTAATATATTGTAGAAGAGTATCGCATTTTAAAGTTATTGGTGTAATAAGTCCCTTTATTCGTCCTATATTAATTGTGTAATATATACTGTCAAAAATGACATAGTCACTAGTTTGTTATTTGTGTAACAGACAGTACCACATTTTAAAATTTAGTGGAGTAATGTGACTCTTTATTCGTGCTACCGATTTATAATAAATAATAAATCGCAGCCATATTCGATCCACTACTGGATGAGGTCTTTTCCCGGAGGAGGAGATTAGTCTGTTGCTCCCACGCTGACCAGACGTGTTGGGAGCAAGGGCGCCGATCCCGGGGGGGGGGGCCTAAATGATAAAGTGAAGTCGGTTCTTCTATTTCTACAGTACATGGCCATTCGCTTTCCCCTTCTACTAAGCTTATCTCCCTTTGGAAAATCTATTTCATTGATAAATTCCTCCCTGAAACTTGTGTGCTACAGTACTTATATAAATTACATCACGCATAATACCCCCTCAACTGGCGAAAGGAGTAAATTCGTGCATTGCTTGTGTTGTTTCTGGAGTTTCGTGCCATCGATCAATACCATTTAGTAAAAAAAGAAAAGAAAAAATGAAAACGTAGTTTTTGTCGTTTATCCCTCGGAACGCCAAGATAGGGTCAAAAATGACCAATACAGTCAAAATATAATTTTTGTCCATTAGTCATTAAATGGAAGAGTGAAATTCTGTGTACTCCGCATACTGTCAGCAATGTAATTGCTTCATTTGCAAGAATCAGAATACAACAGATACGGTGTGCGGGTGAAAGAGGAAGGTAGTTTGATTCTAATAAATGGTTGCAAGGTTAATATAATGTATTAGTGTTTTTCTGCATGTTTCATTATTTTGTAGTATCTACTTGAAAAAATAAAATACTATAAATAAATACGATACAATGCAATAAACACTATACAATGAATACATGCATACTCTCTAAAATACCTTGATTTTGAACAAGTACTTTATTTCATACGAGAAATATACATGCTTCGAAAATGACTCATTTTGACGTTCCGTGAGATGAAATTATCTTGGCGTTCCGAGGGTTAAGGATCATTCATCGTGA